>JAABKK020026986.1:0-16628 GCA_011634745.2 Catotricha subobsoleta | reverse complement strand
ATCTAGATTTTTTCATCTTATCTGTTATCTAGATGATTTTTGGCCAAAAATCTATTATCTTATCTAGATACGATTTTAAAAAGTGACGTTATCTATTATCTTATCTAGATGAAAAGCAAATCATCTTTCCCAACACTGGTCGTGTGGTCGTATTAAAAAATAAAAATTTCTAAAATTGAAAGTTCGATAAATTAGCGATTTTTCATGGAATTTTCGCTAAAGATAGATTTTGAATAAATGAAATGCGTGGTATCAATAACTTAGTTTTCGAAAAAATGTGGCTATTATTATTATTATTTTTCCTAAAGCCCTTATTATAGATTAAATATTAAAGGGATTAGGTTTTTCATTTTTTCGAATTTTGGTTCGGACCAGAGTTCGGTTTAATTTAATTCATGAATTAAATAAAAACATCAATTCATTTAAAAAAAAAAAATTAATTCAATGACAAAATGTATATTAAATGAAGAAAAGTGAATTAAATTATTTTTAAAAAATTAAAACATTTATTTTTCATACTAAATCATTTTTGATACATAAATTTGTTTCAGACATTTTATTTCTTTTAAGTTTTGTCTTATTTAATATTTGATTCATGAAAACCAAGCTTTAATGCTTTAATCGATTGCGCAGTTTCGAATGCGTTATGCTAAAGGTCGAAAAAATCCTTTCGAAACCAACTGTTGATGCTGCTGATATCAGCAGTTGCGTTTATTTTCTAAAGATTTCAGCATTTGAAGGGCTTGGAGGAAAAACAATATCAACCACATTTTTTTCGACAACGCGTTTCACTTATTTATAATTTATCGCTAATTTATTGAACTTTAAATTTTAGATTATTTTTTTTTCATACGATTTCACGGATTTAGCAAACTTCAAAAGCGTTTATCTCAAAACCATACTGATGTGGTTTATAGTGTTTTCCCTCAAGCCACCCTTCATAATCACTTCCAGTTTTTGTGGTACGCCATGGTTTAACTTAACTCTACTCTGATTATGTCGTGGTTGTAAATCATAAAATACTTATTACTTAATTTTTATTGCACTGTAACGTATGCAGAATCTCAGACACAGATAAAAATATGTACTTTTAAAGTCTTTTGATCCATTAGAGCATAGACTATTAGAGCATTCACAGAAAATGACGCTAGCGTGACGTTGGGGGGAGGGGTTCGGAAATAGCCGATTTTACAGTGACATAATATAACTATGTCCCCTAAATAGTAATGAATAGAATTTTATTTTTATTTCTATAAATAACTTGTAATTCTTTAATTTTATACAATGTTGCAGATATTATGTACCACAATCATTGGGTAAATATGTAATATGTGTGCATAATAGAATTTTAATAAGAAATTTGCTTGTTAAATAATTTATTAACTTATATAATGAGAAAATAATTGGTTGTATTCCGTTTATAATTGAATTTATTTGAGTTTACAACAATTAAGATTTTCATCAATAATAAGCCGTAACTCGTAAGTATTTTAAACTGTTAACTCTTTTTATATTTATATTTATTAAATTCAAAACGAGATAATTTATTCGTTGTTGGAAATGAGATTTTTTTTATTGTTAAATATATTAACAGAAGTATTTTTTTAAGATTCAAATTTAATGATATGTATTTCATTTAACCATTTATTTATTAATGCTAAATTTGATTTTATCAAATTCATAAAATATGCATCCGTTCATTGATGAAATAATCACAAATTTACCATTATCAAATCCTGGCATCATGAATAGAGCAGAGCAAGTTTCAAATAAAGCCATATTGACGTTTCATAAAGTTTTTTTTTTTTTTAACTTGTCATTGAGTTTCTTTTATTTTTGATAATAAAGATATTGGTCTGTAATTACTATAGGCATTATTTTCGAACCACTTTTATTTTATTGGTATAACAATTGTTTCATTCATTATTTTATTTTATTTATTTATTTATTCATATGACAAATATGTGTCGCAGGGTTGCAGTTTGGAAATTTCCGGAATGGAAACGTTTCCATATTTGACAACTATTTTGCAATGTTTTCACATAGAATTTTTTATTTAATAACCGTGATCACAACGAAAAGACAATATTCAAAACATTGAAAAATTAAAATTAAAATTGAAATATAGTCGGAAAGTTGGAATTGATTTTAATGTAAACTTGTAACGTAATTGTTATTTTTATTGCTATTTTATTGAGTTTAATTATTATTTTCCAGTAATTAATTAAGAATTTGTCTATAGCTTATGACATACTGGAGAGATATAATTACTAATTAACTTGGATTTAATAATATTATAACCGTTAAAATTGCTCAAATTGGCGGTGGGTATTCTACCATGAAGCCGATGACAATAAAATTTGAGCGTGAATTCGAAAAATAAACACTGCGCGATTTTGTATTTATATAATAAATAACCTGATACACGTATGTAGTTGTAGTTGTAGTATGTATATGAAAAATATTAATATCTCTCATACTGGCTAAATACCAAATCATTTATGATGACTTCCCATAAAAACTAAAACTTAATTGTATATCCGTACTCGCATAAGTGTAATTTATTTATTTTTATTTATCTTTTTATTTGGGCTCTACGCCCAATTATGTGAAAAAATAATTATTTTACTTAAATATATTCTATTACAGTAGACGTAAGTGCAGCCACACGAAAATTAACATTTATATTTCATTTATAACATAGGTAGGTACTCATCTATATTCCAATATGTTGTTCTATCGTAATTTTGATGTACTCGTACATAACTAGAATCATTTAACTAATTATCTATAAAATATTTAATCTGCGATGTAAAAATTGAATCGATTTTGAATTTTAGAGTGTTTATTTTTTAAGAAAAAATTATTTACGCTCGTAAATTCGGATATAAAATTTGAATTTTGGAGCGCGCCACATAAAAATCTCTGAATTCGATTTTTATAGTAATTTTGAGTGTAGTTTTGGAGGAATCGATTTTAAGAAGATGATATATTCGATTCACTACCCAAACGTCGGCTGTAAAAATAAAAAAATTCTGGTACGAATTTTAATTACAAATGTTTAAATTTTGTAAAAAATTTAGTTAACTTTTGATTTCGAACATTTTTTTTTTCTTAAAATTTTGTACGCGGTTTTTTTTTTTTGTTCACTGACAGCTTGTTTTGACTGAAATCCTTTTTTTTTCTAAAAGAAAAACATGAAATATTTATTCAAATAAATTCAAAAATATTTCTATAAGGACTTACTTATATAACACGACTATATGATAATACAAAAATAATTTGTTGATAATATTTAATTTAATACGACTGTAATGTTGTATTTCATGGAATTTATTAGCAAAGAAATTTATGATATTTACAATACCATAAGTTATCAACATTGTGATGTTGAATTATGGTGGACAAAGCTGTATTGAACATTGCGAAAGCATGAAATGCAGAAAAAAAGAAAAACAAAGTCATGGAAAACTGTATTAGCATTTTTTGAGATAGTTTGTGTATTATTGGAATTTGTGAAATTTTAAAATTTTCAAGGTAATCAAATCTATATGGCAAATACAATATCCACAGTACTATTGAAAATTATGTGAAATCAGATAACTGAAATTATTTGCTAAATAGTATTCTTTAATCAACCGTATAAGTTCAATTAACTTCGATATTTTCTTACAGTGTGTGTGTGTTATAAGTTATTTCGAAAATTATCATTTAATTAGAGGTAATAAAATGTCTATAATAATGATGAAATCAGAGTTTTTATTTCAATATATATACCAAATTATTTTATTTAATGTGTACTTCTTATACTAAACGAATAATAAATAATCTATATGTATAAAAAAAAAGGAACAATATACTCGTATATATATATTCGGAATTATTTAGTTTTAACTTTATCGTACATAATTATCATTATTCTCTCCATCTTTATATGCCTTTTTAACCTTTCAAAGACATCATCATTTATATAGTTACAGATAAATTATATGGACCAAACAACCATAACCATAGGCAGTTACGAGCAATTCTCAATTTCTCTAATAGGTTATAACCATTTTCATATATTTTTATATATCTTTAGACATGACTACAATACAAAACGTATAAGGTACTATAAAGAAGCCACTATTCACCACTTGCCGATTATTACACAATTGGTAAGTTGGGGGTTACCTACAATAAAATGTCTATAACTTATACGGTTTGATATACATTTTCTATATCTAAAATTTAGTAAGAAAATATAAAAATAAAATATACACTGACATATATAAATATAATTTCTAGTATTTAGCCAGAAAATTTATTTTATTTATATAATAGGCATTATATGATTTCATTTCAACATTCATTACACAACAACATACCTTTTTCCATTTTAATGTAGGTAGATTGTGCTGTGAGATACTGACTGAAAGAAAATTTAGTTTTTCTTTTGATGATGAGTAGAGTTATAAAAAAAAATATTAAATTTTGGTAGGTAGCAAGCAGTATTAGACTTGTCTTGAGATAAAAATTAAATATATATAAATATGTAATATATAATATTTATATATATGTGTGTTTGTGTGTTTGGCTATGAGTCTGAAAGAGAATGAAAATATAAGATCTATTGTTAAAAGTAGTGGCGCCGCATGTATGTTAAATTTTTTTTGATATTGGTCGTTGTGTCTAAATAAATTTTTGATTCAGATGTAATACGCATGCGTTCAAATAAAACCATAACATTTTCCATATTTTCTTCTTTCATACAGCTTTGCTACGGACGGTATATTGCTACTGTTATTGCTACGGATACATAACATTCTGTAATATATTATCACCATTTTTACAATAGATAGAAAAAGTATAGAAAATATTTTTGTTCCATGCGAGTTTACTCTTGGATTATATGGTGTGGTGGACGGTTATACCGTGCAAGGATATTATTTGCATAACACTGTGTATGTGTATACCCGTCTGGTTGGCTTACTTCCAACTAAATGTTTTTCGTGAAATTTTTATATTATTGAAACGAAAGCGAATATATATCGCTTGGATTGTTGGTATGTTCGTCGCGCCATCATCATCATCGTATCTTATATCCATATTCACCACTAACAGCTTACCGCTCTTACTAAATTCTATATATAACCATCAAGCATTTCCATTATAATGTTCATTTCTATCGGTAACTTCAGAACGATAGGAACGATAGATATACAATTTTAAATACGCTCTGATTTTTTTTTTTAAATAAATTTTTACGTTAAAAATAACGCAAATATATTAGAAATTTGTTCTATTTTTATTTATAAGAAGACGTTTTTTTCTGTTTCCTCTTCTTTTTTTTTTGTTGATTGTTTTGTTTCGAAATAATTTTATCGCTATGAAATATTTTAAAGTGTGTAATTAATTTAAAACAACAGACCAGTAAAAAATAAAATAAATAAATTTACAATAAGTTGTTTTCTGTTACAAAAAAGCGCGCAGCAGGTGGTAGAACAATTCCATGCTTTTCTTTCTTTCTTATTATTTTTTTTTTTTATTAGTAATTGAAAGAAAGTACAATAACATTTCTTCAGTTTTTTTTTTTGTGTGTTTTTTCATCTTTTATTGTTTTCAAGAGACAATTGTCGGTATATTGTTACACAGTTCAAAAAAGGAAGAAAACAAAAAAACAACAACATAATAAGAAAATAAAAAAGAATGAAAAATATTATTTTCCACGTCCAAATATTATATGTTCGTTATTTAATTTAGATACTCAGCGGCGGATGAGTTTGAATTTTTTTTTTTATCTTTTAGTCATTGTGTAAAATGGTAATTCACGTCAGTTTATTGTTTTTCAAATACATAATAATAATATAAATGAGGTGTAACGTGTTTTATGTCTGTTTATGGCAAATTAGATAAAAAACAAAAACAAAAAGTGCGCGCACAACTTTTTTCTTTTATTAATTAATTAAGATGTCGTATTAAAAGTGTAAGTGTGTGTGTGTCAAATTACAAGAATTATTTAATTATAATTATATAATATTAAATTAATTTCATGTTTATTAGAAACAATATTTTAACAACATTAAAAATTTAAATCGGTGTGTAAGAATATTTTGCCAGCAAATTTTCATTAAATCAATTTTACATAAATGGTTTTTAAAAACTTAAAAGTGTTGTGCCAACTTTATTTATTATTCATAATTCGATAGTCATCGTCGCCTTTATTATATATTTCAACGCAAATAACGGAAATTGGTGGTATAACATAATGATTTTGGGAGTAACTCGATAAAAGACTTACCGCGTTTAATAATAAATAATAATAAAAAAGAAAAAGAAAAATCTTTTCATCACAATTTAAACAATTCAACGGAAGGTAAGTGAAAAATTAGAGAAAATAAACAATCAACTATAAACTTTTTATGCTCGTAATAAATATAATTAGTTTAATTTATGGATATAATATAATTATATGCTCATCACATATTTAGTCAGTGAGACGCATTAAATAATCCATATATTGAGTTATAAATATATTTCAAATTATTAATCAACTGATTAAAAAAAAAAAAATACAAGAAGAAATAAAAATAAAAATAAAAGTCATGATGAATATTATAAATTTGAATATGTTTCAATAATTTTTTTTGGTTTTTTTTTTTATACTGGTTTTACATATATTAATAATACATGATATATTTTGAAATTCAGTTGATAGTAAAGCATTTCATTTATTTTGAATTGATTACAATTTTCCTGATCAATCTTGCTAAAAAATTTCAATCACAATACAAAAGAAATTTAGGCTGGCTGATACAATTTTCAAGTGGTTTTAAATTGATTTATTGTTACACGCAAGCGAAAAACATAAGTGGCAATATACTACTATATGTTAGCTATCTGATAATATGCACAACAAATTTTAACTGTTGACGAGAAATTGATGTGTTTACACTTTATGATGAGTGTTATATTTCGTTTGATTATTAATAAATATATAAGAAATAATTTAATCTTGGCTGTGATTATTTGGATTTTTTCTCTTTTTTCATGTCAAATGAGAATTCTGAATGCTTGGAATGAAAATTCATTCATTGTCAATCATGTGCAATCAAACGTTAACGATTATTTGTAAATCAAATAAAAATATTCCCTTAATATATGAACTTACCCAATAATTCGAAATATTTTTTTTATTTTATATGGGATTGTCTCTCTATCAATGCGCTATGTTCAGAGTGTTCACTTCACACAGTACTTATAAGCCACTTGTTTAATTTGAAGAAAAAAAGCAGTCATATAAATTAAGAATTTTGATTTAATCATGAATTTTTTTTTGACTAATACAATGTAAATTGTTGGTGGTAATCGGAGCTACTGGTCAAATCAATAATAGTTAATTTCATGATTGTTACGACGTTTTGAATAATATATATTGGTCAAATCTGTTGTCAAATATTCTTTGTGATTATTAAATTAGATAGAAAAACTCGCTAAATACACTTTTGATGATTTCTTTTAATTCGCAAAAAAAAAACAGGTATCACTTATTTAGTTCATATGTAATAGATTTTTCCTAAAAGTTTTAAATAACTTTAGTACCAATTAGCTAGTGAATTGTGTAAAAGTCACCCTACACGGTAAAACATTTCATAAAACCTTAAAAGTTTTAGTTTGGGGGCTCGGAGGGGGTTATGATGTATGGGGAAAATTTCGTCTACATAAAATAATGAGGGTCTCTAATAGATGTTTTTTTTGTAAGTACCTTCAATTGGAAGTTATTAAAAAAAATACAAAATGTTTTACGTAATGTTTTATGAAATGTTTTACCGTGTGGGGTGGCTTTAAGAATCTTTTGGGTAGCGTTGATTTATTGTGTATTTTGAAAATTTTGAAAATGAAAAACAAGAATTTTTAGGAATTCCTGTATTTTTGCAGTCACATTATCATAGTTCCTATACATAGTTCCTATACATAGTTCATATACAGAAATATTTGCTATATTAAGTACTCAACCTTAAGAGTGAAAAAAAAAACTGTAGTTATTGAGCTTTGATTCCCGACGACTCAGATATAACAATAACAAAATATAAAAATATCACAGATCGGAACGATGCAAATCATTAATTTGCGACCAAAATATTTTTCTTTTTTATTATTTAATATTCAATATATTTATCAGTATTCATAATCTAAATGAAACTTAAACGACGACGGCAAAATGGTATAAGCAAAACATTTCTACTATTTTTTTTTTGTTTTATATTAAATAATTGATTTTATGTATTTTTCTTCAAAAAATATTTTTTTTTTTTTTGCATTAATTTGAATGTCTAGTATTTTCTGCGATTTTCATTTGCACTTTTTTTATTAATTTTATTCATGACAATATTTTGATAGAAATAGAAAAAGAAATCATGATTTTAATCAGTTTTGACAAAAGTCACGACAATTTTAATAAAAGATATGATTTTCCTTGAGAAATATTGAACACACAATCTGGAAAACTAACATACTTACATGTATATGTATAAATATAAGACAATAATATTACATATTAGAAAAGAAAAAAACATAAAACATATGACACAAGAAAAATGTTAAAGCAATCATTATAATTTGGACGTATAAATAAATAATCACACAATTTTTTTTTTGTTTTTATTTGCACTGATCTGACAGCGACGATATATAATACTCGAAACACCATAACAATCACGAAACAAGTGTTTAATAAATAAAAGATATGCAATAAATAATATTAACTTTTATTGATTTGACCAGTAGCCCGACTACCAGCAACAATTTTGAATGGTCGCTTTTCTTAAGTCAAGCAAGGCAAGGCGCTGTAAGTATTGCTATCGCTATTCAAAATTCAAATATATTAGCGGCACAGCCTTGGAAAAAACACATTGTTTTGAAGTTTTTAGTGTTAATTGTTTAAAAAGTAAAACAAAAATCTATCCGATTGTGGTAAATTTTCGATATAATGAAATGGAAAAAAAAAAAAATTGAGTTCAAGTGAACGAGACTCCACCGGAAAATGGCACCCATTCATTTCCATCTTCTTTCTTTTTTTAAATATACATAAGGTGTCCGGAATTATCCCCCATCGCATTAACCCCCACTTTTGTAATAACTTCTAAACGGAGGGTCCTACAGAAAAGTTATCCATGACCGACCTCAACTTATTTTTGGAGGCGCATCCAATGGTACCCCAATTCCCCCGCTAGAGCTCCTTTTTGATCTACCTCTAGTGTGACTTTCCTCTTCTATACTAAAAAATATTGTGGGGGTGTTGGAGGGGAGTAAATATGGTACCATTGGATGCGTATCCAAAAATAAGTTGGGGTCGGTATTCGATAACTTTTCTGTAGGACCCTCCGTTTAAAAGTTATTACAAAAGTGGGGGTTAATGCGATGGGGGATAATTCATGGCACCGATCATAAATTTTAATATTTACTCGTTGTGTATTCCACAAGTTTTTAATAATAATTTAAATAACATAAAGATTCCTCTAACTTCTCGAAAGGTGAAAATACTTGAAACGACATTGTGAAAGTTTTCTCTGCTCCTATAATGCTACGCGTAATTAAAAATAAAAAGTATGTATGTTTTATATTTTAATTGTAATTCTGATACAATTGATGTTATATTATATTAAATTGCATTTATTTACTTTATGTTTTCAGGGCTCGTTTTCCATTTAATACGATATATTTTGCCTATTTTTTTTTTTTTTTTTTTTTTAATTGAAGTAAAATGTAAAGTACAATGTTCGTGTGAGTTGGTATTATAAATATACATTATATATTATATTTTATATTACTTTATGATTTTCCGCACTATAATAAAAAAAAAGAAAGGGAAACGAAAAGAGAAATTCAATGGAAAAATAGAAATATAATTAAAATAAAAATAAAATTAAATGTTATTATAAAAAGTGAAAATAACGAGGTTAAATATTACAATCAATAGATGAGTCATCGTAAATTAACCAATTATAAACTTATAAATGTCAGTTGTTCGTTACCCTTCATTTCATTGATTAAAACCTATAAAAACAATTAAAAAAAAAAGCTTCGTTAATATTGACTGCGAATGTATTTTAAATAATTTTTGTTTTCTTTTTAAATACAATCAACTCACTCTATGCAATTAAAAAAAACCAAAAAAAAAACCGAAAAAACAAAAAAGATGAAAGAAATTCAGAAAATTTTACGAGGTACACAAACACACTAACATATAATTTGATTTTATGAATATTTGTAGATTCAATAAACAAGTTTTTCAATAAATTTAGATAGTTTAAAATAAATACATTAATTGTTTATTTGTTCTATTTTTAAATTACAATCAAACGACGTTTGCAAATAAATTGCTATTATAATTTGCTGAGTGTGTTTTTGTTTTTATAAATGCTTTTTAACTTAAAATGAGCTTAAAGATTTCTGTATATATAAAGTATTGTTTTAATGTTTCAGCAACATATTGGAACAATGAAATTTTTATGCCTTTTGTTAAATGTAAAGAATTTATAGATTAAAAGTCAAATGTTATTTTTATGAATTAAACACGAAAACAATGCGATGCTTCTAGTTTTAAGCGAAACTTTACAGCAAAAATTATTATTCAAAGTGCATTTAAAATAAATAAGTGGGGGCATATTGTATTATGCTATTATTCTATTTTCAGTAGAATAGACACGAATAAACAAGCGATGTCTATAATTAAATATAAATGGATTGATAGAGCATTATGTTGATAATTCAACACAACAATATACTATATCGCATACAATACATACAATACTATGAAAAAGCGAACAGCTTTATTGTTCACATTATGTTATAGTACACGGACGGACACAAATAATATTTGTGTCCAATGTCGTAAAAATTCATAAATCTTTAGATGATAAACCGAAAAATGATAAATATATGTAATAGGAAAATAATAGGAAAATGAAATGAAAATAAATTATAATGGATATACCATGATGCATATAACTTTAGATTAATATCAAATATGATAAAACAATACGAATTTTAAAACATTTCATCCAAATTCATTATATTGTCATAGTAATATTCAAAAATATAAAGGAAATTTTATTCATTATTTAAAAAAAAAAAATTAATAAAAATGAAAAGAAATATTGATTTGTTATAAAATATATATGGTGTAGGTATAATATTTATACATATATTTATACAATAAATATATTAACATTAAATGCTAACGCATGGATGAATGAATATATAATTTAGTCTCTTTGTATATACATTTACCTAGATTGATGTTTATCGTTGTTTAATATTATCGCTGGGCATATAAGTACCCTTTCCCTCCTTCCCCTATCCCAATTAATATTGAATATATATATGTATAATGCGGTCTCTACATATATATTTTGTATATTTTTAGTATACGATTCATAAATGGTATAATTTCTTAAATGGACAACCATTTTTTTTTTGTCTATGTTTATGATTATGTATTTCTAACAATGAATAAACTATGCAATAACAATCTAATTATTGAAAGCTACAAATAACACTATAGATGGAGTAATAATAATTTTTTATCAATTTAGATTGTACATGTACATAATATTATCTATATATATAGTAGGGTGGATCGAATTTTTCAGAACTGCCGGTACCATCATTTTTTGAGTAGCATTTGATCTCCTGAGTAACGTGTATAAATTGATTTTGTAAATAAATCAAATTTCGATATGCTTGAGGCTCTTGAAGTTGTCTGGTTCAATTTAAAGCGCCATAATTTGGTTTCGTTACAAGTAATTGTATTTATGTATTGTCTAGCAGTTAGAGCAAGTCAATGCCTTTCAAATAATATATTGTTCATTTGTAGTTTACTACGAAGTTCGTAGTTATTAGATTTAAAAAAAACGATTTTTTGATGATATTTGAAACATTATAACTACGAACTTCGTATAGTAAACTAGAAAAACTCGTAAATAATAATTGTCAGTTGCTGAAAAATTACAATAATTGTATCTAACGAAAATCTCATGTTCAAACAAAAAAAAAATTAATGAATAAAGAATTGAATTGATCGTAGTAAACTACGTATGATCAATATATTATTTGAAAGGCATTGACTTGCTCTAACTGTCGGAGAATACAGAAATACAATTTCTTGTAACGGAACCAAATTACAGTGCTTTAAATTTGCAATTTTGACAACTTCAAGAGCCTCAAACACATCGAAATTTAACTAATTTTCAAAATCATTTATACACCGTTACTCAGGAGACCAAATGCTACTCAAAAAATGATGGTACCGGCAGTTTTGAAAAATTCGATCCAGCCTAATATATATATATATATATACTAGTACATTATGCGCGCACATCACATTAATAATAATTGAATTGAATATTATATTTTATAGATAGACATATATTTCACATAAAAAATAGTTTCTGCGTAAAAGATAAAACTATAACCTAACATATAAAATTTCAGATAGCACTAAATGCCATTTGTAGATAGTACGACCTAATGCTATTCGTAACGTTTGTAGATAGTACCTAATGCCAGATCACCGATGTGACCAAATGGTCAAATGTGGCACCAAAATGACGTCATAGTTCGACCTTTGGTCATTTTGCGTTTCTTGAGTGACAAGCGATTCTTTCCCGATCAACCACTCGATATCGACCTTTAACGAACGGTACGGACCTTAACGAAATCTTTAAAGATTTATAAACTTTTATAAAGATTTTTGAAGATTTCGTTAAGGTCCGTATCGTTCGTTAAAGGTCGATATCGAGTGGTCGCTCCGGTTAATGTATTAAAAAATTTAGGATAAAAATGCTTTTTATTTTTATAAATTGTTGATAGTTTTTATAATCATATGCGGTGTTATATGTGCAAATTCATAAATAAATAATAACCGAAAAAAAAACTAAAAAGCAAATAAGTACGTAATTATTTGTTTCAATAAATTTCCATCAACATATTCGAAAACTTTATAACAATATGTGTTTCTGCTATATCACAATTTTAATAATTTATTTCGGCTATGTCACTTTCTTTTTCCATTATATTTATGTCTATTCGCTTCAATCTCATATTCAACTTTTGTGGAAAACATATTCGAAGTAGATAGCAACAGATAGGTAGATTGTTCTAAAAAAAAAAAGAAGAAAAAATCGTACAAAATTCGTGAAGATTTATTCATATAATAAATTGTGAATATACACGAAATGTTTTATATTCAGCAATTTCGTCCATCAACAACAGACTGACTTTTAGTATATGTAATAAAAATATATATTCGTCACATCTATTATGGATTTGGATACAAAAATCGCAATATCTTAAACATGTATTATTAATCGCGGAGTAATAAAAATGTTATACTTTGTTCCAGTTAAATACGGTGGCTCACAAATATCTTCATACACTTAACTATTTTTTCTTTTTTTTTTCAAACAACAGGAACCGTGATTTTTTGTTTGTTTGACCCTTTTCCGATATTTATATGAATTGATTATCTCGGTTTGTATAGCACAGAAAATCCGGCTAAATTGAATATTCCGCGTCGAATGGTGCTATCTATGCTTGGTGCTCTAGGCCATTTTCTTTGGATGGTCTTTGAATATTTTAAAATTTGGGCTTTGGCTCAAAAAAATGTTTTTCCTTTTTCTAAAAAACTCAAAAACTAAAGCTACAGCTATGAATTCATAAAATAGATAAAAATCATTAATCATAATTTTTAAATCCTCAAAAAAGTGTTTTAGACTTTTCAGCCTATTTTACCATTCAATACGGACACTCGAATTAGTGGGGTTTGGTATGCTATACATTACTGTATGATGGCTAGAAAACGATATAATCGCAAAAATAACGGAAAATTAATTTATTTTACGATTATAACTTTTTTTTTTTAACCTATTGATATTTAGAATGAGAAGTTTCTTATGTGCGTGTCCCGATAAGTACCACCTTTAAAATAATTTTCCGTAAGTTTTTTGAATTGTTTCTTTGTATATATTTTATATTGACTAATAGGTCATTTAGAGTTTTCTAAATTTGTCGCATTTGTCGCATAAGTAATTTTTTGCATTCACATCTGACATTATTTCTTAAGGCATTTTTTTTTCCACGTACAAGCAATGCTGTGTGTTCTACCAACAGTATTACCCACTTCTAGGTTCAACTTTCCTAGAAAAATCGATTTTAAAATTATTTTTTCTTCAGCGATGCACAAATCACGGGTTTTACGCCTCATTTTGAAAAAATTAACAGTCAAATTTATTGTTTTTATAGCTGATTTTTTATTTTCCAAAAATTGATCGATTTTTGATTATTTTTATGAAGCTACTATAATAATTACGATTGTCTGTCGAAAGTATAATATACAAAATCGATAAAAGGAAATAAAAATAAAAATTAATAAAAAAAAAAAAAACAACAACAAGCTGCCAATTAATTGATAATTTTTCTATAATAAACTAGTTTATAGTAATTTTTCAAGTTTTACATTCTCTGTTTAACGATCAGTAATAAAAACTGTCGTATATATAGACCAACAAACATATGTGGCTGAAACGAAAACCTGTTTATTTTCAAGAGCCGCGTTTACTGCGGCTAACAACGAAACTTTCTACATCATTAGATTTTTAAAATTCCGCAATGTTTCTCTTTTTAGTGTTTCACACAAAAGTTTAAAGAAGTGGGGGGAGATTAGGGGTAGAATTAAATTAAAAATGGATGGTGCCAGAATTGTTTTTTATTTTTTTTATATTTCCACTTTTTTCAATACAGCACCTTGAAAATAAAACATTTTCGGTTTTTCGACCACCCTTATACTTGTACACTCACTTGGTATTATATCTGTACCTATAAAAATGAAAATTCAAATACAGCTACACTTAAAACCAACTTAATGTATTATAATATAATTTCTATTATAGTAGTAATTCTTGACACTGGATGCTTTATTTATTTCAATAGTTTTCCTATTTCTTGATAACCGATATATTTTAAGTTACTATCTACCATCTATTTTTGCTTTATTTGACTTATTGTTTATTGTTTATATCTATTTTCAGATTAAAATGCACTGGACTTTTTCTTTTTCAATTAAATTTACTGAACTAATTGAATTGTAAGTAATATAAATAGGCGATATAGCAGATAAAAAAAAAATAAGTAATTACTTACATCATTATTTGTATATTGTATATTAAGTTTATTTATTTTATACAAATAAAAGAGATTCATATATGTATTTTGATTATCGTAGATATTTATATATGATTCCTGATAATTATTTGAGTGACTTGGCATGAGTATCTGTATATGAAATGTTAATAACAAAATCAGAAACATATATTCATCCCAAATTGAGATGCAATGCGAATATTGATTTGGCTTATTTTATTATTAAATTTTTGACATAAATATATTGTTTCTCTGTTTCATATACCGAATCATATTTATTTGATACAAATGAAATGAAATAAATATTTATGTTATTGAAATTGAAGAATATATATTTTATTTGTACGCACTTCACATTTTTGAGTGGGTCGCGACAAGACAATATAGTAAAAAATATATTTATTCAAATCATGAATAACAAAGTAAGACTATAGAAATAGAATTAGTATCCAATTTATTAATATGCCAATAAATAAAAAAAAAATGTAATATTGAATTTCTTGTTATTATCATTATTATGAATATTATTAAATACATGATTATTATTATGATTATTATTGCCTTATTGTTGTTATTGTTATTATTATTGTTATTATTATTTTTTTTATTATTATTATTATTATTATTAATATTATTATTAATAATAATATTGTGTTAAGATTTAGAAAATTTATATCAGGAGGAAGACGGTAAAAAAAAGCAATAGCAATTGACTATATATTAGGGTAGGGTGGTTCAAAAAACACTTTTTGAAAGTTATGAATGAACACTCAAAATACACATTTACTGCCTTGATGGTAACAAGTTTTGACTACTATGAGTCACTGTAATAGTCGTTTCAAAATATGCTTGAAATGAGCAATTCAAACGCATATATCGCTCATAACTTTTTATGCGGCGATCTAATTTAAAAATACTATAAAAATTAAAATCGTTTCTTAAAATTTTATGCCAAACATTTCTTTAGTACATGTTTTTTTTTAGAAACATTTTCATTTAATTAATAATAATTAAATAATTATTTACTAAAGTTGGACGCTTAAATGAAATATATTAATATAAAAAAAACTTACCATATGCCAAAAAACATAAAAAAATAACGTCAATTTATGAACCAAAAACCAAAAAAAATTAACTACGATGAACTACGATGAGTTTTACAGTCTACATTAAGACGGAACCCAACACCAATTGAACGGATCCCAGATCGAGCTCGAGCGCTTCTGGTACTTCTAGGTACTATATTTGCAATTCCACATCATCACATAAGGAGCTGTTCACAAAGTGTGTCACGCTCTTTAGGGTAGGGGGCGGTTTGGTAAATCGTGACAAAACGTGAAAAGAAATTGCCCCGGGGGGGGGGTGTAAGTGGCCGAACGTGACATACAAAAAAAATTATGCATTTACACTCGACATTTTTTGCTTCAATATAAGAAATACATCAA
>JAABKK020026975.1:0-14623 GCA_011634745.2 Catotricha subobsoleta | reverse complement strand
AGCCACATTTGCAAAAAAAAAAAGAAGAAATATTTGTATTTGTGGTTAATATTTATTTACTAAATTAGAACTTGTGTAATAGGGTGGTGCGATTTTTCCTTTTTTTGAAAATAAGAATCGGCCTGGCGCGCAAAAATGGTCAAATTCAATTCCGAACAACATTTGTTCTGTACGTTTTCTTATAAACTCCTCCTTCCATCCCTCCTCTCAAGAACCCTAAGATTTCGTATGACAACAAAGGAAAAAAATGTATGGGAAATTGCAGAGCTGTGCTAAAACATCGAAATATCTTAAACTAAGCTCCTAAATTCAATTTTCATTTTATAGATGTTTTATTCAGAGGTCCTTTGAGATATGTAATTACACATTGAACCTATCAACTTCTTAGCTTTAGTAACTTGAGTCAGGCCAGTAGCTACGTACAGACGAAGCCAGACTTAGCCTGTTCGATTAATTGACAAGCCTATCTCTATACTCTCTCATCGATTTTTTCATACAGCGCGATATTTTTCGCGGTTTATTGGTTGAATTCGAACATTATTTTGGTTCAGGCTGGCTACAGCACTCACTTGAGTACCCTCAAAATAGCCAAATTCGCCATTTTGAGCAATATAGCTAATAAAACTTAGAAGCTTGTGGCACTTCAATGAGTTATCACTTACTTCAAAGAAGCTCTAAATAAAACATCTGTGAAATGAAAATGAAATTTAAGCGCTTAGTTTAAAATATTTCGATGTCATAGCAAAGGTATGCAATTTCCCATACAATTTTTCCTTTGTTTCCATACAAAATTTTAGGGTTCTTGAGTGAAGGGATGGACGGAGGGTTTCATAAGTAAAACTTCAGAACAAATGTTGTTCAAAATTGAATTTGACCACTTTTGCGTATCAGGCCGATATTCTTATTCTCAAAAAAACAAAAAACGAAAAATCGCACCACCCTATTGTAGAAAAACGCTTTCGCTATTGGATCGATGACATTGATTTTGTTCAGTTTTAAGTTATATTCTCAAATTTTGCATACCAGGTAGATTATTTTTTTTTTGGCAAAATCTCTTCGTGATTAATATAAATTTGTTCAAAAATTTAACTGCTAATTAACTTTTATATTCAAATCATATATGCGGCCGTATATGTTATAATGATATTGGCATCTATATTATTATTAACCATTTATATATTGTTTAAAATAAATACAATATATATATTCTTTTCTTTTGTAGGTCATTAACCACCGGTATTTATGTTGATGAATACTAATTTTAAACTGTGCCAATAGTCGCATTTTTTTTTTTTTTTTTATTTCGTTTTAATTTTTATTTGTATGTTTTACAAGAAAAATTAAAATATGACACACAAAACTAATTTTTGTATCTTTTTTCTTCATCATCTCATCAAATATCAGTTTTTTTTTCTTCTGGTTGTTGACATTTATTTGACATTATTTACATATCTGCTTTTCTATATATATTTCATGAAAATGAAAGAGATTTATAATTGTTAAGTACATTTAAGAAAAAAACCAAAAAAAAAAAACTATTTTTATTTGTTTATCAAAAAACAACAAATATAATTATTACAAAATTCTTGTTTAGAAACAAAAAAAAAAAAAAAATACTTATTGTATTATTATTATTTTGTTAACACACGAATGACTAGTTCCGCAGAGATCGGATACAAAATAATAACAATAGAAAAAAAAAAACCATAAATAAATACAAAAGAAAACCAGTTGTAATGGTTATTATGTTTAAACATTTGTCATATATATTATTTCAGAAGATTATGAATGCATGCGCACTTGTTCCGGTTAAGGAAAAACTATATATTTTCTTTTCTTTAATCGTTAATTTTTTTTTTTATTTTATTTAATCTGCTTGCAGCTTATAAACATAATAATGATCAAAAAAAAAAAAAACCAAAGAATTATGATTGGTAAAGTGTTGTATGACTGACATCGTGTTATGCAGTGCATATAGTCTTGGCAATTTTAAATGTACCGCCACTATGCACACTCACACACACACACACACAAGAAAAACATTCTATACGTTTATAACTGAATCTCGGAACTATTCTATATATCATTTCCATATAGACTTTTAATAATTGTAATACACACACACACACACACACACACACATCAGAGACATATATGTAATGCATATTATATTTTGTTCCATCATCAAACCCAGTACACCTGAAATTACGAAAGAGAAATAAAAATAATAAGAAATGAACAAAAATTTATAAGAAATGAAAATACTTACTTAGATTGCAATAGAAATAAATAAACCAACGTGAATAACTCTCGTCGCAATTTATTATTCAATCTAATATGAATTTGACTATAGCGTTAAAGTTAGAAATAAAAAAAAGTGGAAGAAAAAGTAGGGAACTTATATATGTATTATAATAATAAAATAAAATAAAATAAAATAAATAATATATATCTTTAATAAATGCTTTGGGTATTACTCTGCTATTGCTACTTAAAAACACTACATGTACTTGTGTATTTAAAAGTATATTATTCTTATACAGACACCGACACCGAGACCACCGCGCCGCCACACACATCATTTTCGATCAAAAAGAAATTTCAGTCCCGGCATATTCAGCGAAAATGTTTTTGTTTGTTAGTTTCTTAGCGTGTTTCTTGTGAAGCGGACGTGTTTAAATAAAATTTCAATTGTGTTTTGTTGGAAGACTGAATAAGAAGAAGTAAAAGCACTTTCTATTTGTGAAATTCTGATTATAAGAAATTGGAAATAGGACGGAATTTATTTGTAAAAAAACAAAAAAACAAAAAAATTGTTTTTAGTTTTATTCGATTTATTGTTTTCGGTATAAGTTTTGTTCCCGTTTTATTGTGTTGACACATAAACAAAAAAACAAAAAATTGGATTATTGGTTTGTGATTGGTGGTGATTTGGTGGCTCAATTTTCATTTTATTATTATTTGTTGGATTATTTTTGAAACTCGAGAACATACAAATTGAGGAAACACAAATTAATTAAAGTAAATTTCATCGAAAATGAAAAATTATAAGAGATGACCTAAGGCTCTTCTACCCCGCTCATTGGATATACATTTTTTTTTTTTTTTTTTTGAAAAAAAAAGGAAAAAATATTTTTTGTGTTCAATCAAAATTGTGGATTTAAATTTTTTCTTATCAAAGTTATTAAAGTGGATGCACGAGTTTTAAAATATATATATAGAAATAATGAAGACAATGTTTTTAGGAAAATATAAAACCAATAAATTCTTAATATTTGGAGTAATATGGTTAATCGGCTGTGCAAGCGGTAAGTTCTATTCAAAATTTGTCAATTACATCAAAAAAAAAAAAAAAACAAACAAATAAACAAGAATCAATTTCTCTACAGAATATTTTTTTTTTTTTATATTTAAAGAAATCGATTGTTAAAATTTTCTAATAATAATAGTAAAAAAAAAGTCGTTATTGTTTTATTTAACATTTTCTTATTCTCCGGTTATCATATTGAATATGAAAATAGAAACTGTTGATTTGCTTTTAATCATTTTTAAAAAAAATATTTCATTGCGAAAATAAATTGACTTTTTTTTTTTTTGTCAGCAATGAAAAGAAGAAAGATTTTTTATTTTTTTTTTGTATTGTGCTCATTATTGAAGAGATAGAATATTTCAATCAGAAAATTATTAAGACATTCAGATACATACTTACTCTTATAAAGATTGTTTTTTTTTTTTTTTTATTAAATATTATTTTTTTTTCTCAGACAATAACTGGAAAAAAAAATATACTAATAATAGAATTGATAAGAATACAATAATCTTATTTTAAATAAGAATCAAACGATATTTATTGTATTTAACAGTTTTTTTTTTTTTTTTTTTCATTATTCAAAAGTTTCGTCTTCAATATAACGTTCATTTTCTTTTTAATCTGTATTTGGTATTTGGTATTTTAATCCGAAAATATTTACTGTATGGAAAAGGTTTATAGCCTTCTGGCGTCTGTCTAATAGAATTCTTTTATTTTTTTATTTTTATTTTTTTTTAAGAATAAGGTTTCTTTTTCTATTACTTAAATTTATTTGAAAATGAAAGAGCAGATAGTAATAAAGTGTTTTAGTATAAAATGCGCACGAAAATTTAAAATATTTAGTCTTAAATTTTAATGGTTGCATGCTGATAATAAGTTTTCGGTTTCCGTTTGGATAAAAATTATTTTCAAACAGTATTAAAATCGTTTAAATATTTCCTATTTACAAAATAGATTGGTGGACTAAATTCCAATTCGAAACGTGTTTATTTTTAGTTGTTGTTTGTTAATCCGATTACATTTCTTAAATCTTAGTCACTTATGACGTTTTATATTGAACGAAGGACACAGACATTACCCACCAGTCAATAATAATACCCCTTTTGGAGAAAATATTACTTACATACCGTTTAATGGTATGAAATTCGGATCATACTGTAGAATTCATATAAATAGATTGAAAAGAATTGATGGAACAGTAAAGAAAAAAAACGAACTACGTATGCTACGCAACTATTTCAAAAACTGCTATGCTTATTGGTTTACTAAACGTCAAAAATTTCAGCTATATAAGATTTCAATTGTCCAAATAGTGGCGTACTGGCTATGTACACCGCTAGCATCCCATATTTGTTAAAAAAATCTTCAAAATAACGAGCCTAACACGAATCACGGAGACCAGGGATCGAGACCAATCAGGTCAAAAATTAAAAATGGTTCAGGCGTTTTTTCTAAGTATAATATTTACTGGAAAATACAATTGAAGTAATTTCTGACTTGAGGGATTCTCTCTGGGGGGTGATTCGGAACATTATTCTGTATATTCTGCTGTACACGTAAAATTGTTGGGTAGGTGTAGTTGTGTCTGCAGACACACTATACAAATTAGGTATGTGTAATATGTATGTCAGTAGCATAACTTATTTTGGGATAGATGAGCTATGCATTGACCATGGACGTAAACCAGTTGGTAAATGTTTTAGCATGAGACGAAAAATAGAACAAAATATAACCGGGTACGTTGACTACTTAAAAGGCGGAATCACCAGGCTGTGTTTGCGTATTGTCTGAGGAAATATGCGTGTATTGTACTTCACATACCTGGGGACGCATAATGGGCCTCTGAGACCTGATTGCTGAGTGGGTAGCCATTCCCATCAATCCATCCATGTCAATATTTCTTTCTTATTTTTTGATGAACACAACAGATATTAAAATGAAAACATGTACTGTTTTGTACAATGCGAAGCACAATAGATCATTTAACGAAATATCAAAAAGCGAACTTAGCAGACAAATATGTCCGATCCAAAGTAATTAATTTTTTGTCGTTCTAGTATAATTTATATTGAAAGTGGGTAAAAAAAAAAAAAAAACTTGTACATGCGTAATTTTAAGTTTTCAGTACTACAGATACAGTACTAGAAAATGGATACTGAATTAATTTCTAGCATTTCTTTCGATTTTACAGTACCGGTATCGATAAATCGATACTGAAGTACATTTTTCAAGTACAAGTAATAGGTACTTATACCCCAGCTCTGAATTTTTACATATATAGAACACTCATACCCATATATATATCTCAATATAATACAAAAATAAAAGACTGCACATTTATTTAGTTTAAATCACTTTCGTTAATCCAAAATATCTCACTCTTCTCTATTGCTAACAGAAAATTGTTCATGCAATAAACGAAATTGTTAACAACATTAAGTAGATAATTAAATATTCCTTTAACTCCCCAAAATCGGTTGTTATTAGAGACATTTTTATATAAAATATATATTTCTAACTCAGACTTGTTACCTTTTAGGTTTTCAAATAGTCTTCAATCAAGACAGTCTTCAGTTGCGTCAAATTTGATTCAATTCAAATGAATAAGTTATTGGTGTTCGCTTAAACATGATGACACAAAATCTAAAGAAAAAGCATTAAAATAAAAAGAATTAAAATCGTGTTTTATGGAAAAATGTGTTGAAATCGACCATTCTCATTCACTGAGACATTGTCTCGACACTTACTTACAAAACAAATATTATTTGTTAAGATAAAAATGTATTAACCGTAAATTTAATTATTTATTTATTTTTTTCTTTTTATGAAAAAGAAACGCTAAATTTTATTTGAATAGTTAGTTGTTTTTCATATATAATTTTTTTTTCTTTCAAAAACTTTAAAATGTATTAGAATTTCAACAAAAATTCACAGATGCCATAATCTGCTGAAATCGTAGTAATAAGAGCTAGAGATACAAACATCGCATCCAGCCATACTCGGGCCACCATACTCGGGCCACCATACAATATAAATATACGAGACAACAGACACACTATAATAAAATAATCGAATTCTTTTATTTAAAATGATTGAATCATTAATTTGATATGACAAGTAATAATATAACACAAACCGAGACTCGGATTTCTGATTGTTGTTCGATATTGTAGAAAAATTTGTTTCAAAAATAACGATTGCTATCTTCAAGAAACTACACAAATACCGACACAGACGCGCTTTAAAATCTAATAAAAAAAAAAATCAAAAAAAAATGTATTTGATGTTCGGTATTTTGTAGAAAATTATGTTACTTTAAAATTCGTGAGGTGCAAAATTCTTTTTAACTAATAAATTAAATGATGAATGTAGTCGCAGGTTTTTTTTTTATTCATCTAGTAAAAAAAAAAAAAGAAAAAAATTAAACGAGCAATAAAAAGATTTGTTTTTTAAATGAAATGAAATACTTTTTATTCAAAAAAAAAAAAAAAATAAAAAGAAAGAAAGACGAACAAAAAATTGACAAAAAAAAAAGATGTACTTATGTGTGTGGGACGTGGGTACATAAGTGATACCTAAAGAGCATGGTGTAAATATGCGCGTCAAATATATATAATAATTTTTTTTTGTTGCTATGTAATTACATATAAACACAGAACTACAGAATAATTTATCGTTAGAAAAAATATGTTTTGTAAGTTTGTTTTTTTTGACACGACACGTTTAAATTTATTTCATAGTTTCTAATAAAAATGTGGAAGTGAGAGTATTTTGCTTATAAATGAAAAAAGGGAAACGGAATCGTTAATCTAATGGAAAGTGTTTCCTGTTTTGTGTATATTTTGCTATATTTTTAAATATTTTCGACATATACCCGGCAATGCGCATAATTTATCAATAAGCCACATTACACACAATTATATTGTATTTATTATTTATTTATTGTTATTGATGCATCAGTTATTACATTAATAATGCATTATTTTTTTTTCTTAATTTATGCTTTTCTGAATAGGTGCCTCATTATTTTCTTCTTTCTTAAGAAAAAAACAAACAAACAACAACAACAATAACAACAGTTTCGCTTCAAGTATATTTATATACTCTGCTGTTGGACTGCGCGTGTCCATTTATATCATATTAATTTAATTCCATAAATATTGAAATTAAACCCGGAGATTGTATAACTTTATAGCAAGGTACAGTTTTAAGTTAAAAGAGATGCACAGCAAAATACTTTAAAAAAATGTTCAGTATTCGTAGAACAATTGCCGAACAAAACAATTATAGTTAAGTAGACATAAACGGTAACACCAAATCTGTTGCCAAAACATTTATTATGCATCCTGCAGGACTGCATGTTCCTAGCCACGTTCGTTTTCATTTAATAATCTTCTTCAGTTTAGGTCGTAGGTTGCATGCAAATCATATTTTCTTTTTGTAAAGTCTGATAAATTTCCAAACATTATTTAAATCTCTTTCGTATAAAGTACAAAATTTTTAATTAGACGATAATAGTTTTCGTCGAATTAAAAAAAAAAAAAAACAATATTTAATATCAAAAGAAATTCAATATAATCAAATGCAATGCTATCAATTTTAAATTTCGATTCAGTTTCCATTATTTATTATTATTATTATTCGCACAGTCAAATTTTCGTTGAAGACTGTTTTTTCTTAATTTGTATTTACATTTTGTACAATTCATTTTCAAATTTTAATCAATTACAAAATCACTTTAAATTTACTACCGAAAAGTAATTTCGTGTAATTTAGTTTGCATACAAAAATTTCTTTAAAATAAATAAATTATAATAAAAAAAAAAAAAAATATAGAAAAGAAAAGAAAAATTACAATGCAATTAATTTCCTTCCGATTAATTTATTTTTGAAATAATTATAGTGAGAGTAATTTGCAAATGGAAACACAACATCACCAAATAAAATTTACCCTAATTTTCAACTGAAATTCCAGATGGTTCTATATTTATTTATTTATTTTGAAGACTTCCTGTGTGTGTGTCGATTATTATTCTATTGAATAGAAAATATTCCACGTTTCATTGATGCAATCAAATTTCTTGAGTTTATAAAAAAAAAAAAAAAAAAAACATTAATAACAGGTGATTTTTCACAACATACACAACAAACCGCATACAACATAACAAATATCGAAAATGTGAATATTTTTGATGATATTAAAACAATATTACCATTATTATATACAAATACATACATTTTCATTGCATTCATATTCAAATTCATATATTCCGAATACATAAAAACTGTATAGTTGATACTCGATATAAGATAGTACATATAAGAAATAAGACTATTGGATTACCTGATCTTCATCCAAATAATAAATGATAGAAAATTTATTCATACACATTTGCACGCACACATTTTCAAAACTCGATGAATTAGATGTGGCGCGGATGATATACAAGAAGAAATATATAAATATACTTAATAGCAAAACCAGCAAAAATGATGACATCTGCTCTAGAAATACATAATTTTTAATTTATAACGGAACTATACTTACTTTATAATATTGAAATTATTATTATTATTATTATTACGATATTATTTTTGTTATATTGAAATTGGAACGAATTGAAATACATTTTATACTTGCTATAGAAAATGATAGAGACATATTATAAGACAACTTTATTTTATTTTTCATTCAAAACCAAACTGTAAGTCATTAACAAATATATATTTTTTTTTCTTTTTCTTTTAAATCTTTTTGATTTGATATGTTTTTTCAAACATAGAGATCATAAATTATAAACTTTAAGAGGCATAAGACTAGAAGTGTAGGAAATTAGAAATAGAAAAAAAAAACAACATATTTTTGGCACTGTTTGGTAATTATGCCGTTAATGTAATAAAAAGTCTTGTGCAAAACATAATTTTTTATTTTTTGTAGAAAATTTAATATTTTTCAAATTCAAACGACTTTAACGATACTTCTTTTTGCAAATTAATTTATCAAATATGATTTTTTTTTTGTTTTTCAGTGTTGAAGTTGCATTGAAGAAATGTTCTTTATTTTTTAAGCATTCGCAGCATTTAAAATTGATTAGAGGTTGATTTTGATTCAGGTGCGCACTGACCATAAAATAAGACCTTAGATCTCGGGGTGGAGTCGAATCGAAGAAACTTTTATGTTTTTCGAAGAGAATCCTCTCTTTTTTCTTGTTCTTCTCACAATGAATTTGAATTTTTTTGAAGAGAATTCGACAGCAGCATGATCAACTTTCCGGTGATGCCGTTTATCTCTTTCCACATTGTCTGTGTGTTTGCATCTTGATTGTTCCTACAACTAGATTTTGTGGTATTTATTTTCAATAGAAAAGCATCAATGGCGGGAAATTAACTAACAATATTCAGATTTATTCCAAATAGCTTCTAAACAAGTTGGACAAGATTTAAGATTTACATCAGAGCCCTTGCACAATTTGATTAGGTTACAATATGAATGAACCAATTGAATCGTAGTGCCTGGCTGTTTAGAGTATAGACACTTCCCAAAGAGCCTAATCTAAGTTAGACAAATGATTCTAAGCCCTTTTCAAAAGAATGTATTTATTCACAAAGAAATTCTCCAGACTGAATCTTCCATAACGCGGTGTTTGTTTTTTTTTTCTAATTCAAATGGTGATTTTCTGAAATGAACTTCACGTGTATCTAATTAATACAAAACTAGAATTAATTCGATGAATTTAAATTTTTGAATGAAACAACAAACAACTAATAAAAATTTATGTACAATTAAACCGTAACATTTTATTTTGAAATTTATATCCATCCATCCACGTACGTACATACGATATATGTGAGTAATTGTGCGGATGAAACTACTATCGAATACCTGGGAGTATTGATTAATTGAATATAATTTTCGGTATATTTTTTCTTATTATGTATTTCGCTTCTTTTTTTCATCTTCTGAATAATCGTCGGTAATAGCTGCTACTTATAATCTAAGAGAAAAATTACCGATCACTCTTTTGATGTTAAACTACAATTTTATATATGTTCGTCGCATGCGTATAAACATTATAAATGGATTCAACCGCATGTACCTTTTTTTTTCTGTAACGAGTTCCATAAATATAAATGAACAGAAAAATAAACAGGGTCATCGCACCTAAACTAAATCGCTGTAAATAATAACTTCTATCGAATTTAAATTATATAATTGATACCGATTTAAAGTTTTTGAAAGGTTAATATTATCGATTTTGTTGTTGTTGTTGTTGTTGTTGTTCTATTGGAATTTCAGAAAAATAACATTGAACAAATTCTAGTAGAAATGCAGAAGTAATTTATTTGATTAAAACAATTTATGCACCATTATATAAATTTAAATAATTAAATGCATCATTAATATTATACAGAAAAAAGAAAATTATGGATTATAATTTTTTTTTTTAATTCTTTACACAGAACAATATCGATGATGTTGTAACGTAAAAAAAAATATCTATATATTAAGTTGGTGTGTATCTTCTCAATTATTTTAGAACAGCCTTCGGTTTTGTTAAATTTAATGTAAAAGATATTGTAATGTAAAAATGTAAAGAAACCTTCAAATAGTAATCAGCAGCGATGGAATTGTCTGTGTCCAGATTAGTGTGAGACAGATCTTTATTTATTTGAATTCGATGAAAAATCAGACTGCGAATCAATTTTCTCATAATTATATTCGTTTCAATTAGAGAATTTAAGACCGCAATGTGTTAATTTTTAATTTTCATTACACGCAATATTTAAAAATTTAAAAAAGAAGTAAAAAACGTATTGGTTTCGTTATTTTTTAATTTTTTCTTTTGACCACTTTTTTTTTGTATACTTTATGAGTTGGATCTCAGAATTCAGTGGTCGGATATTGGAATATACCAAACAATTTACAATTTGTGTTTCGTTTGGTAAAAGAATGAAACCCGTGTACCAATCCAATGGCAACATGTTTACATGTAGCTACTACAATCTATATATTTTCTGTTATTTCTGCCATTTCTGCTGAAAACGCACATTATTAAGAAAGACATTAACAAACAACGAACCTTAATATTAAAATATTATTAGTATATTTATTGAATAAAACATATATAATTAGCCACAAAAGTAAATGAATATTTAATTGATGGAAAATTTTCATAAATTATTGTCCGTATTTGTGTATTCAAAGAATTTTTTTCTTCTTCTTCTTCTTTTTTTGTACTCTGGGATAATAATTTTTTAAAGCATTTAGGACAACCCACCATCAGATTAATCAAAAGCTAAAGCTAAATAGAAATAAAAATTTAAAACCTGAAGACAGTCAAGAAATCCTAAACAATATAATGCGATAATAAAAATAAAAGATTTACTAAAACAAGAATTTCATATATGGTTTTGCTGCATAAAACTATATTCGAAATATATAAACGAATAAGCGATAAGTATTACATATTTAGAAGAAAAAAAAATTGTATTAACCGTAATCTATATAAAATATTGATAGTGTAAATAAGAAAATGAAATATTTTATAATATACTTTAAAAGCACATAAACGCAATCAACTACTTACTTACAATATATAAAACTATATACGATTTTTTTTTTTTTTATATATAGAAAAATATAACAAGTTATATATGTTTAAAAATCATCAGTTAACTGTTAATATTTAGTTCGGTCGGTGTACCGGGTGTACTTGATGGTTGTTATATCGTCGTACTGTACACAAAAAATATCAACAAACAGTGAAACAGTTGAACAGGTACTTACTTACATATAGGCCCGCTCACAATTATAAGTAATGTATCATAGTCATAGATAGGCCGAATAGGTATTAATTTCGTATATTAAAATGGTATGATAAATGAAAATAATATAAAATACAAACTTTGGTTAGTTAGATAGATAGAAATATTTATTTATTTATTTGCAGACACACACACACACACACACAAACGCAAGAAATGTACTGTACTGTACTGTATGGCAGAAAAATAATTTAATGAAATATAAAAACTTAATAACCGGTACTTTTGACTCTTTATTTATTTATTTACTCATTTTTTTTTTGTTCGCATATATAAACGATATAATTTTCAAACACATGCGACACGTTCCATTTGTTTGCAATTTATACCAAAAAGAAATAAAAAAAAAATTGATTATTATTGTTTCAAGCAAAAATATTTTAAACATTCCAATGTCAAATTCTTATGCAACAAAATAATATTCGAAAATAAATTCTTTGTTAATTTATTGTCGATCATTCGGGCACATAAAATTATATATCGCATGAATCAATGCAATTGCAAATTTAAAATAAGAAAAATTGATTATATTATGTGATGCATTTTGATTTATTATTTTATTAGCCAGGGACCCAGGGTGTATAATTTTATGGTTAATTTAAACTATAATTTCCATTGTATGTAATTATGTATTTCAAATCTGTGGTTTGCAATCATGCAATTTGATTTCTTATTATTATTATTATATTATTATCTTTTTTTATTCATTTGATAAATAGATTAAATGCCTTCATTAAATGACTTAAGACAGGCAGGCACCTGAATACTGTATGAAAAAACACATAACTGACATAATTTCATTAATTTTATAGCATGTTGAAAGTGTATCAATGAAATATCGCATTTGCCTCCTTGATTTTTTTTTTCTTTTTTTTTTTTTTAGTAATCTCCGTTTTGATTCCCACATGCAGCGTCATTCAAAACAATTCATTCATTCAAACAGTTTTCACATAAAAAGTTTTGTTAAGAATTTGCATAGTGTTCTCCTTGACAATATCTATTTAAAAAAAAAAGTTCTTGACAACTTCGATCAATTATTATTTAGCCATTGTTTTGTAAATTATCGACCGTCTGTGTCGATCTTCATAGGGAAACTATAAAAACAAAAAAAGTAAAAAAAAATTATAATATGCTTATGTGTTATAGTGGCTGTTACCTGTTAATGTGAAATATGATTATAGTTAAGAAAAGAATGCTGCAATAAAGCGTTACTATATATTGTTCATATATATGCAAAGCTTAAAAAGTTATCGAAAATATCAAGATTTGCAATAATTTTCTTAGAATAACTTAACTTTTAATATAAATTTATATTTATTTATTTAGTTACTCTCTCCATAACTTTGCTCTAGATTATTTTGGTTAAATTCTATGGTTATTTCCATGATCATAAAATCACTTTATTTTCTGTAAAATAAATTTGTTTCGGTCATAGAATAAAATTAAAATTCAATTAACTAAGAAAACAAAAACAAAAATATATATGCAACGAGGAATTGCTCTTATTGCAATTATCACCGACGACGGATATTACCTAAATTGGAACAATAAACAACGGATGAAGACTAGTTATAGTTACCCAAATACAGTGGTCAAATCCCGTAATAATGAAATCTCATAAAGGTAAAATTTGCAAGAACGCATTTTAGCGTTGTAGTTTTATTTAATATAAAAACTAAAAGCGAACAAATTTCTAAATTGCGACTTCCTTTTTTAATTCCATTTATTAAGAAACAAGTAGATTAATACTGGTAATGCGTATAGTTACAGCGAAGTACTCGCACTAAATGCTACTTAAAGTGATTGTATCACAAATACTTACTATTTGATTTAAAGTACTTGGAAAATTAACAAACGGATACCACAATAGAGAAGCAATAAAGTTAGATATGATTGATGTAAGATAACAGAGGTGCCAGTTAACCAAAATTATGTTCAAACGCGTAAAAGAACACATACTTTCCAGCAAAATGTATGTTCAAGTCCTACCATGAGGGCAGTCATTATTGTATTCGGCCGTCAATTCAGCTTTCAGTAGGTGGGATGTACACTGAAAATTAATAATGAGAAAATAAATAAATAAAGTAAACTTAAGCAAAAGAAGCTAATAATAGTAATGTACAATAGAGAGTACTTGAACGTATGGTAGTAGCATTCAGTAATTGAGTGATTTTCAGTACCTACTAAGAAAAGCAGTACCCCACTTGAAAATGGGTATTAAAGTATTTTCTTTAGATGCCATGTTTTATCGATTTTTATTATTTAATTACCGATGCAGATAAATCGATATTCAAGTTGTTTTCTTAAGTACCAAGTACTAGAAATGTACACAGCCCTGATGCATAATGTACTGAATTGATGATATATTTGTTCGAAGTTGGATGTTCATAATATTTCGATGAATGTTCAGAATGTTAGCAAAAAAATCTTCTTGTATAGTAAACAAAAAATATACCCAAATTCAAACTAAAAACCGTTATACTATTT
>JAABKK020026964.1:0-16633 GCA_011634745.2 Catotricha subobsoleta | reverse complement strand
CGTTAAGTTTTGCACTTAAATCGATTTAGAGCAAATCTGAATAAAATCCAGAGCGAATAAAAGAAGATGCTATAAAACTTTTAAAGAAACCGCAATCGAAAAAAAAAAGAAGAAAACCTCCACAAGGACAGTAAATACATAAAGATGCCAAAAAAAAAAAATTAATGAAATGTTGTTAATGTTTTAATATGACAACTAGCAAATTAACGAAATTTTAATAGAAACTAATCTGTAGCATCACTTTTTAATGTCCAAGTTAACCAGTTTTCTACTAACCAAATAAAATACGTGAGAAAATAGATTATACATTATTTGCACTTCCATTGAATGGAATGAAAATAAAGAGTTTTTTTCTTTGTGCGATTGCTGAATCTTTTGATTAATACAAATTAAATTATGGGCAACAACAAAAAAGAAGAAGTAGGTAGATACGTGGTGCGCAAATAAAATAGATGTCATGTCATGACAATAAATATTGCTCGCATATTCTCATCTCAAAGAAAAGAAGTCTAAGGCATTTTTAACGTCTATTTTTTTTTAAATTTATTTCTTTTTTTTCTTTTTTTTGGCTTTGTTCATGTGCGATAGCATAATATACAACAATATATTTAACTTTATAAAGTGAATGTCGTTTCATCATTCAACATTCACATTAAATGAAAATAAAATTATATTTCATATAATTTTTTTTTTTTGAACTATAATAGTAATATGCTTACTTAATTCAACTTCAAACTTCATAATATTTATGTACGATGTGTGATGTGTGCTTGTTTATACAAAGAATTTATTGTAATAATATGTACCAGTTACTTATATTTTATTATTAATAGACAAGTGAACATTGCCGGTTGTGCTTATACATATGGGAATGAATTTAATAACTATTTTTTTTTATCTGTTCTTTACATAAAATTATGTAAAACACAAAGATTATGATAAATTTATAATTATAATGAGAAAAAAAAAATGTTTCGTTGATCGTAACATTTCATTCAGAAAAAATACTTCTTTTCAATTTGTTCGCTCGTACTAAATCATTATTAGGTTACTTGATTTAATAAGAAATATTTATCGCATATTATTAAAGTCATATAGCTTCTTATTAATATATGCAAACCGGCTGTATGTACCATTTTTTTTTTCTCTTAAATTTATCTTAAAAGCTAAACTACTTATTCCGCAATCCACATCATCACCAACAATCAACATAATATAAGAAAATGACCACTAACTAAGTACGAAATGAGTTGAGAGAAGTAAATATAAAAAAAAAAAGATAATAATACGAAAAAACCAGTACATTACATGTGTGTGGTATGCGGCAATATGTAAGTTGGTAAGCTCTCTCAGTATCCATATTTTATTATATTATTGAGGCGGTTCACCCAATCAGTGTGAAAGTTCCTATATCCATAACACATAACATATGTATGTTACTTATGTTTATATTGAAAAAATAAATAAATAAACTCACAAAAAAAAAAGCACGTAGAGATGAATATCAGAATATCGTACAAAAAGTTATTGAACTGTAAATATGCCTACCATCAGTTTTTTTTTTTTTTTTTTATGTATTTTGTATGATATTTGTATCAACCAAAGTAACTAAATAAATATAAAACTTTGTATTTATAAGTGATTGATGCGGAAAGCATTGACTATGTAGATTATAGACACGGCTATGACAACAACGTAACCGATAGTTAAATTACATCAATATACTACACCACAATAATTATTGATAGTTGAAAATATTTTAATTGACATTCTCCAGATGATACGGCTATTTAATGTATACACCGCACTTGGCCGAACGTTGTTACATACATAGAACTATTTATAATTTATTTTACTTTCCATGTTAACAAAAAAAATACACATAAATTCAAATTGTAATCTTTTATGGGTGACACTGTTGTGCAGCTTATATGATGTTTCGTTCAAATTACAATAATTATCATTTGTAATTGTTATTAATTTGAACGATTTTATGTGATTTTATAGCTCCTGAGTGTTATTATACCACTTTAGAGAATCTGGGTTTAGTTTGATTAGCTCTTTCAGAAGCTAATCATTTAAAACTAATCATTTATTTTGTGAAAACATATGAGCAATCAATTAGGATAGAATATGGGTATCGTTCTCTCAAAATGAATACGCGTGACTTTTTTTTTTTAAGTGAACAACTTCTCTTATGTGATCACTAACTTAATATAAGACAATTATTTAATATGTATAGTTTCTCTTTTATTTTTCTAAATGCGCTATCACTAAATTTCTGTATGGCCATCTTTATTAAAACACAGCTTTGACTCAAAACGACATAATTGGCTAGTTGTGAATTCTACAATAATCAGTTTTGCAGCAAATTCTAATATAAGTGTCAGATTTTAGTGTGACAAATAGACCACAAGTGATTTGCTCTTAGAAAATTCGCTGCTGTGGATATTTTGTACAAATTGATTGAACACCTATTTAGTGCAATTCGAATTAGCCAAAATATTATAAGTGGACAATCTATATCAACAGTACTAAGTAATGTGATCTGTAAATTAGAAAGATTTAACTGTAATAATTCAGTATTTTTACAGCTTCAGAGCAGAATAAAATAATTTTATTCTTTTTATAGAAATTTAAATGATCAATTTCCTGACCAATTTTACCTTTTCTTTAATGATATGAGAATATTTTTTAAGGGATTTTAGATTAGAAATCGTTTATGTACATTCCAAACTCTCATAACTACAAATATATATCGCTGTATGCCTACAATTGATACTTTGGAACGTACCTGTATTCTGTATATACCACAAATCATATGTTTGTTCATAATAATTCTAAAAATAAAATATAAAAAAAATTAAAATTTCTAATCTATTATTTTTTTTTTTTTTTTTAGAAATTTCTATTTTAGTGTGACGAAAACACATGAGAATTTATCAAAAAAACGTGAGTAAAATCAAGTTTTTGAGAAATAATTGAAAATGCATTATTGCAATATTTAATAAAAAAAAAAAAATAACAAATAACAATAATAATAAAGAGCCCCAATCGGAAATTCAGAAAATTATGTACAACAAATGTGCCAGTTACCTTTCTTGTTAGTAAGTAACAAAGCAACTGTTTTTGTTTAGTCCATAATTTTATTTAATCCAAACGAAATATAAATATCTTCTTGTGCCATTGTGCACTTGTTATTTCATTATAACAACGATCGAATGAACATTATACAACGCTATATATTTCTTTTACTTTGCAAAAGAAGTAAAAGGTGATATGAAAACTATTTTTTTTAATTTTTTTTTTTTTATTGTGTTTTGTCTATTTCAATTTTTCTCTCTTTTTGCTTTGAAACTCTAACAATAGAAAATTGCAACCTTTTTTTTTTAACCATTAGGTATTCCTTTGTAGTTAGTGCGATGACTTGTATCGTTTTCGTTGTCAACTGAAGCGATTATTTTATCGTTCTTTTTTTCGAAAGATTTTTATTATTTTTTTTTTTGTATATTATTTTTGTTTTGTTTTTAAATGTGGGCAGCAACTAAGCCCAACTAATAATAGTTTAAAGAAAGAAAAACATTCAAAATAAAATTAGAAGTTTTCAATTCAAATTTTTATTATTTCGGTCGTTGATTATTTAAACTTTTATTGCATGGTTCATTGGCGGTGCTTTCATTTAATGTCCAACAAAAAAAAGCTTTTTCTTCTGTATTCAGTTAGATGGTTATTAAGAGAAAAAAAAATAAGAATTAATAATGGTGATGTGGTTTCAATATAACGTTACTAAGCTTCTTATATTAGGTGCTTAGATTTTCGTTGAAATGAATCTTTGAAATGATGATTCGATATTTCGAGGAGTCCGATTAATGTTTTTTTTTATATAAAATTTAAAGAATCACCTTTCTCATGAAATGACGATGAAAAGATTATTATAAATAATAAAAAATCTGTTTAAGCCTTGAGTGATCTTTTTCAATTTTTCAAATTTATTACTATAATAATATACTTTACACAGGACCCAGTTTTCTGGTTTGTAACGTATATATAATATATATGTAGATGTACGTATTGGTTTCACGACTATGCAATAACTTCATAGACATTTATCTCTAAATGAACCTGGTATGACTTACAACCTTACTACCTTAAAGGTTATTCTTAAATGACGCAATTCGGGGAGAGCTTGTAAAGCTTTGTACAATCAGAATCTGTTTGTGTGTTATTCACTTATTTGAATAAGATTTAAAACATATTATATTCAATATATTTAAATTCGGTCAGTGTTTAGTGAGAGATAAGATGATAATAATTCAGATCAATTATTATTTTTACATTACTTCCTTCAAAAATCCAAATGCGAAGTTAATTTTATGCTGATCTACAACTACAACACACAATTGCAAATAATTTTATATAAGTTTGGGTCCGCATGTATACAAATTAAACACAATTGAGTACCAGATTGCATTAATCATGTTACGGCTCTATAATAATAGATATCTAATATACTTTGGCGCTTTTTGCACAGTTTTTTATTTATATTTTTTTTTTTTTTATTTAACTTTTACAAATGGTTTTTGTTTGTTTCGGAAATACCTGCTTACTTTTATTATTTCTTTCGTATGAAAATGATTAGGAAAATAGCTAGGGCTACATTTTTTTTTTTTTTGACGGAAATTACAAATAAAATATGTTTTATTCCGGAGACGAGTAAAGACATTAATCATACAACCAACACATGATCTCTAATGATAATAAATCGAAATGTAATATTCTGTTAAACTGAGCCATTTAAATTTAAATTACATATTTATTTTCATGTTTATATTTAATTGGTTTTTCGATTGCGTGGGCTTAAAAACAACATGCACAGAAATTAGTTTTCGAAAATATTAAAAATCTTTTCAATAGATTGGTTAAATTATAGAATTTAATTTCTCGTTATTATTGTTATTATTATTATTATTTTTGATTGCCGCAAGTTTCAAATGAACGATGTTTTTGACGAAAAAAATAATAATTTCTGAAATTTTATATTTTTTATTGCGCAGACAAAAAACAAACAGTAAATTTAAAGAATATCGCAATTGTTTTCCAAAAGTTTCTTATCTGGAACCTCTAAATTTAACTCTAAAATGTCTCATTTTTATCTTATGCTATTTCTTATCCTTATCAAAACCATGTAAGACATTAGACATCGCACATAATGTTGATAATACAAAAGAAACATTTTAAATTATCGTAAGTTATTGTTTCTCGTTTTATCAGAAAACTTCTAAAGAATTTTATCGCAATTTTTTAAAACCAAAAAATGTTCCTTTGTTCTTTTTTCTTATCAACCGTTTTCGTCGTGATAAAAATAAAACACGATTATTGAAAGAAGCTTTGATTAAAATGCTAAAAGGCAATAAAATTCCATGCGGATGATGCATCTTAATTAAATATTTTTAAATACAAAGCTACTACAATTACTATTTAAATAAAAATTTACAATAGAATTTTGGTGCAGTCAATTTTGGCAAGATGAACAATAAAAAAAAAATGAATTGAAAGACTTTGATCTCTGCGTTTTTAAAATTGATTCAATTTTCAATCTATCACAATTACAAATCGTGTGATGAATGTGTGATTCCATTTTAAATTAGTATTTCATTGTTAATTCGTTAAATTTTGTATTCTGTAGAACGTTTCTTTGTTATTAATTACGCATAATTAGTGTGTGTTTATCTCGAATATAAATCATTTGTGTAGTGTAATGGAAAAATTGATCAGAATATTTCCAATAATTTCTTAATTTCATAAATATTAAGACTGGTTTTTATTATTGGCGTCATTGTCATTCTTCTATTATTTACCATAAAAAACATTTCAACTATTAAATTTAAAATAATTCAGTTATTTATAACGTTTTATATGTTATTTAAATATTATTTATAAAAAAAAAAAAAACCATTAAACAAGCCCATGGAAAGAATAACCTAATATCATAAAAATAATCCATCAATAAAAATTATCATAAAAATTAAGTATGAAAAATAAATTTAATACTTACCTTTTATTTGTTTATTTTTCTACAGTTATATAGAATATTTGTTTGCTCTTCTGTATATAAACATCTAAAATATCTTTATAACGTTTTTATTTCAAAATAAATAAACAAATAAATAAAAGAAAACATCTCTTAATTTAATACAAATGGTCTATATTTGTATATATTTGTATGTTGGGTATGTAAGGTCATGAGACATTTAAATAATTCATATGTAATAAAATCATGTTAATCGATTTAAAAAAAAAAAAAAAAATTATATAGATATATTTTTTGAATTATCATCTCAATCGTACAAAATCGATCAAAACGTATCGTTCATTCGTATAATTTTGCTTTATTTTTGAGTAGAGAAGAAAAAAAGTGCTTGCCCGCGCATGCAATTCAGACTAATATTATTATTTTATTTCTATTTCTTTTCTAAATCACGTTCAATCAAACATAATTATAACAACTAATATTTATAATAAAATTATTTTTGGTGTGTTCACAATATTATTAGATGAAGTTGCTGAAAAGAAATAATAATAATAAAAAGAAATTCGTAATTGTATAAACAGTAAATTTCTTTAATTTCTTTGTTTATTTAGATTTGAGGAATATTGAACGATTATCGATTGGTCCATCTGATTGTTTATTGTAACTATAGAGCATGAGTAATACTGTTCGAAATGGATTTTCAACGCTCAATCGGTTATTGGGGAAGAAAAATAAGAATTGTAAGTTATATTCTGGTATTTTATTTTTCTCTTTCTCTCAATTTTGTTTTTAATTTTCTTTATATATATATTACTTTATATTTACATGTACGCTTGACTAACCAAATCGCAAATAAAATTTATATTTCTTTATTTTTTTTTTAATGTGATTAATTCATTTCTTTAATTTTCTACCAGCTTCTCTATCAAAATCCACAACAAATCTTAGCAAATCAACGTCTAATTTGGACACATCTAGTCAACACAATAAAATAGTTCCGCTTGCGGCTAGTACAAATGCACCATTTGAGCAAACATTTCGTATAACAATATGTTTGCCATTAGATCAATTGTATGTTGTGCGAGTTGGAGCCAAAACAAAACTATTAAATTTATTGGATATGGTGTGCGCTAATAAATTACTGGATAAAGATAAATTCGAATTCAGACATCCAAGTAAATATTTGTTATGCCATTATTGATATTTCAATAAAAATTTCATAATGTTTACTTTCTCATTTCAGTTGATGACCGACAAATTTTCGATTTAGAGCTAACAATCGGTGAAGTTGGTTTAAATGAAATCCGGTTAGCACCAAAATTTTCTAAAAATGTGTTTAACACTACAACAGATGAAAATATGGTCATTAAATATCGACAGCAATCATCAATAACATCACAACCACAGCAACAAGATTATCGCCAATCCAATAATCGATTAAGTTATCTAGCACCAAAATCATCAATATCACCATATAGTTCAACAAATTCACTAAATTCAACCGATTCGTCTGGCATGAATTCAAGTTTACGTTCAAACAATCCACATCCACCAATAGCCCCGACGCGAAAAAAACGTGTAGCTCCACGACCCCCTAGTCAAAATTCAATACCCGAAGATAAAGAGCACAAACAAACGCAATTACAATTAGCTCGAAAAACCGATGATGAAATTGTATTTAAGCGACCAATAGCTCGCAAGGATTTTCATGTTTCATCACCAAATCTAACAAATAATAATAATAATTTGAATGGTGATAATAAGTCCGCATTGCGATATACAGATTTTCATATGAGCAATACCAATATCTATCCAATTCAAGAGCCAAATGGCGATAATAGTTTTACAAATAGTAATGTAACAAATAACAGTGATGATGCTGGTGAAAAAAGTTTTTGTAGACCATTGTCATTGCAATGTGAGAAAAATTTTAATGGACACGAGCATGATGAACGAATTGATGAGAATAGTAATAATCGTTATACTTATGCTGCTGGCAGCAATACATATAGCAATCATTCGAGAACATCAAGTGAAGCATCCGAAACAATGCGGGATGGAATTGTGCCAGAACCAACGCCACGAAAGAGAATATTTATTCGTGAGTATAAATAAAATATTTCGTTGTGTTGAATTTTCCGTTTAATCAAAATCATTTTTCTAATTTATATTTTAGCAAAAAAGAAGGCACCGGCACCGCCTCCACGTAGTATATCAAATGTTGTTCCACTGCCAATAGCAACACCTCGAAACATACCACAAAAACCGGTTGAAGAGCAACAAAAACAGGAACATCTTTCTACAAAAGTGGAATATGGTGAGTGTAGTCTGCTATTCGTACTTAATTATAAAAAAAAAAAACGATTGATACTAATCGATTATATTGTTGGTCTAGAAAAAGTTGAGTCATTATCACCAAAGCTGTCACCAATGTCCTCGCCATTGCCGTCACCACCAGTAATACAAACGAAAGTAGTACCAAATATAACAAAAGTAATGTTAAATGTTGAAGATGTACCGATTGTTTTACCAGTTGAAACTAATAACAATGAAGTTATTCTAACTGATGATATTGTATCGCCAAATGAAATTGAAGATAAAATTAAAGCTGAAAATATTTTCAATCATAAAATTATTCATAATGATAAAATTTTATATAATGATAACACAATTACAAAGAAACCAAGTTTAGATAATTCGGAAGTTGCACATTCGAAAACCATAAATGAACTTACAGATGATGAAAAAAATAAAGCAATTGCTGCCATAGAATTGGATATTAATAAACGAAATAGTAAGAACTCGAACGAAAGCAAAGACATATTGTACAAAAATCATCAACAAAACGTGGTTAATCATGATGAAATTAGTAAAGAAATAACAAAAATAATTGAAAAAGCTGTTGAAATAAATAATACAACAACTAGTTCTGCGAATAGCAAAGATTGGATACCAAGTGATGTTGACGATGACAACAATAACTATAACCAAGAATCAATAAAAAAACCAGAATCACCATTATGGATTTATACTTTACCAGCTCCACCAACATTTGCTGATAATAAAATACTAATATCTTCTTCGATTTCCTCAAATGATTTTGATGTTAAAAAATCGACAACAACATTTATCACATCCTCACCTTTTAATCAACATACCGGCAATAATGATGACGATGTTCATTGTGATATAATTGAAGACATACCAATAAAGCCAATAATTAAAAAAAAACATCATGTCGATTTTCAAGAATACAGTGATAGCTCATTGCCAACAAGTAGTACAACGGAAACAATAACAACAATATCAACTGATCCAGAAAGTATTATAACATCTGACATTGAAGACGGTTATCAAGGTAATGACAATAACAAAGGGAAATTTAGTCGTGAAGCAATATTACAAAATATTGATGTTGGTCGTGAGCAATTCATTGAAAATGAATTTGATTTTTTGACAGAGCATTTAGAGAATAAAAAAGTGATTGTCGAAAAGGAAGAAGATTTTGAAAAGTCAAAGCCATCAGTAGAAATTTTGGTTGAAGATTTTAAAGTTTACAATAAAACAAATATTAAAAATGATGTGCCAAAGGAACCAGATTCGTCATCCGAGGTGAACAAAACAAATGGCAATATGAAAATCACGAATGGTGGAAAAACTGATGTTATTGAAGAATTAAATAATATAATTAATACAAATCGATTGGACAGCGTCATTAAAAAATCCGAAGAGAATGATGATATTGATGCTGGTAAGCGAAGCTCTTTAACCAATTTTCAAATTCGTTCATACGCAAATTGCAATAATGATATTTCTCCAAAAATCAATGTAAACGTTACGAATGGTCATAACGATGACTATCGTATTAAGCGACATTCATTAGTCGAAAATATTGGTAATCAAATTAACGACGATGGAGTATTTCAAAAACCAAAAGAACTTACACCAGTCAAACGGAGTAGTCTAACATTAACAAATGGAAATAGTAGTGCAGGTAGTATATTTAAATCACCGAGACTTGTTAATCGATCCGATTCATTTCACTCAACACATTCAATACAACAACAACGCTTTCAACATCAATATAATGGTAATTATGTTGAAACACTTGGTATTACGCCTCGTAGTTCTTCGTATATTTCGTTAATTGGTATACAAAAATTTGATAGTAAAAATGGAAAACAATTTGGTGTTTCGTCAAATGGTGGTCTTAATGAAACAACACGTCAAAAATCGTCTTCAGAATTGAGTATTGCTGATTCACCATCGTTACAATCATTAATGGTTATGAAAAGTATTCTTGGTAATTCTCGAAAAAATAGTTTGAATAATGATTCACCATTTAAAGGGACCAGTACCGGCTTAAGTTTTAATGGTCATTCGGAAATCAGCTCTGATAATACTAGTGATGATGCTAAATATGGAATTCATGACCATCTACAGAACGAAGATAACAATAAAGACATCAAAGATCCAATTGTGAATAAAAATAATTTAAAGAAAAATTTACAAATCAATGAAGTAAAGCAAAATGATTTGAATACAAATCATTTAGAAACATCTAATACTACATCGGAAAATATCCATAAAACTGATGTAGTAGATCAGCCTAAGAAATGGAAATATCAAGGTCCACCAGCTATAAGTCTGTCAACCTGGGGTGAACGTCCAAAGTCTCAGGTTTTTATAAAATCCGATAGTGACTATAAATTTGGTGGTGTTTTAAACTCGAAATTGTCGTTGACATCACAAAATCGATTTAGCAGTGGTGTGACGACAAATGATAATAATGTTTCGAATTTAACAAAACCATCAAATTATAATAGGCTCTGTTCAAGCGATAATAATTATAATGAAGGTAAAACAGCTCCTCCAGTAGCATGCAAGCCCGAAATATGTAAATTACCAATTGTGAGAGGTGTTGAATATAAGAAAAATATTAACGTATATCCAGCAAATATTAATCAGAATGAGAAAGATCGCAACGATGAAGAAGAAGAAGTTGAATTACGTTCACGTCCAAGTTATGAAATTTCACGATATATATCCGAAAAATCAGTTACTGCTGATGAATCAACATCCGTAGAACGACCATTTTCCACAATGACCTTAGGCCGCGTCCAAATACCAAATAAATTTTCAGTCAAAAATACATCATCTACATCTGCACAAATATTTAATAACATTAATAATAATAATTTACAACGAAAATCTAGTTTCACACCCTCAAATAACATTAACAATAAGTACACCCCGGTAGTCAAAGGCTTTAAGACCCAAGACATCATTGATAGCAGCGCATCAAATACAAATAATTTAAATAATAAAATGCGACACCAATCACTACCAAATAACACACCATTGGTTAAATTTACGACATACGATCAAGAAATAAAAAGTATTGAAATTGAAAGACCAGCATTTTCACAATTTACACTACGCAAAACTGGTTTAAAGGATAAAATTCTTGATCAGGACAATCACATTAATAATCAATCATCGAGTAACGGTATTAATCAAAATCGTACATACGATGAATTACGACAACAAAAAATAACATCAATTGGTGCTACCAATAAATTGGTGCCAGTACCGCCACCACCACCATCAGTTCAACAATCCCAGAAATCTTTAATTAAAAATAATTTATCTGAACAAGGATTTGATCCACGGAATGAACTACTTGATTCCATTCGGAATTTCAATAAAATTGGCCTAAAAAAAAAATAATTTATTTAAAAGAACATTTGTGTGCTGGTGTTCCCATAATTTCTTAAAATATTTATTTTTTAATACTATTATGATTCATGATCAAAAAATATTATCAGAAAATGTTGACTCTGCAAATTTAAAATTTGCTACAAACCATTTTAAATGAAAATAAATAACAAAAATAATAATTAAGCAATAAATAGTGTAATTTTTTATAAATTGAGAATTAAAATTCTTTCAACTAAGTATATATAATTAGTTATATGCTGAGATAAAAATCATCTAAGACAATACGTCTGGCATACACAGACACACATTCAATAACAATCAATAATATTTAAAAATTATTGCTAAAACATATCAGGAAATTGCTTTCAATAATTTCATAAAAAAAAAAAAAAATCATTTTAATTCATAATAAATAAATCAATCTTATCACCATTTGGGCCCATTAAATAATATGACGGTGTCAGATATCCACAGGTTATTTATCTTTAAGGTTAACATTAATTAACAGATAATAATAAACCCGCAAATTTGTAATTTTTTATTCCAATTAATTTTACTCTGGTTAGGATTTCATGAGATACTTATTTCTTTTAACTATCTAGTTTTTATTCGTCATTTTTTTCCTTTTTTTTTTTTAAATATTTTTGTGTGTTAAAAAACAGGATTTACAGTGAGATTTCTATAATCAGTTCACTACAGAGATGGAACCTTTCTGAAGTGATTTGTTTAAAGAGTTCACACTGTAATAATAATATATAATTGAATTATTTAAAATAAATAAAGAAAAGATATATGTAAGAGTAATTTTTAATTCTGGCAATTGGTTTCATTCTTTCGATTAGTGCCTCGTATAAAATCAAATGTTTTCATGTTTGATATAAGCGAATGGATAATTAATTATTATGGTAATTCATAATTTACTATGAAGCAAACTAAATAAGAAACGTAATTTCGATTGCATACTTGCCTTTTGATTTCAATTCTGGAAAAAAATTGAATATGGCAACTATTTTTTAAATAAATAAAAAAAAAAATTAGTCATTGTAAATTTTTCAGTTTATTTTTATTTTCTTGAATGAAAATTTCGCACAAAAAAAAATTATGGAAATATATTTATTTTATTAAATCTAAGAGTGTAAATAAATAGTTTACTAATTTTAAGTAGATTTTAAAACTAAAATAAAATAAAATAAATGGTCAAAGTTTGTTAACAAAATATACAACGTGTGTTTCCTTTTAAATTTGAATTTTAGCATTTTTTATTTTACTTTTATAAAATTTAATGAAATAACGGTATAATAAATATTTAGAAAAAAAAGAGAATCCAATTGAAGACAATTTAAACGATGTAATATCTAATATGTTAAAGTTAAAATGTTGTATCACAATAAAAAAAAAACTGCCAATTACACTATTTTTATTTTTTTTGCTATAGTAAACCCGCTTATAGTCATTTGGCTTTTATTTCTCAACACTTAGTGCACGGATATTATCATCGACCACACGGTTAAACGTAAAATCTGCGCCTCCTCAAAATATATAAGCTTTGATTTCCATCCGATTAAGAGAAAATTGGAAAAAAGTGGAAAAAGTTTTTGAGCTGCTGGACCACATATTTGGATCTAACGAACTGTTAGAGATCGACTCTAAAACATATATATTTTCATCGAAAAAAAAAACGAATCCAAGACTTAATTTTTTTTTCAAAAATAAAGTATATTCGTTAAAGAGAAAAGTAATAACTATTCCTAATTTCATGCAAAACATTTAATGTAAAATATTCTCTGGATTCTTTGGTATTTTGATTTTCGCTTACATTCAATATAAATTAATTAAAAATATTTCGAAAAATAGAGATGAAATGAAAAGAAAAAACATTTAATCCAATATTTCGAACTAACTTGAATAGTTTATTTTTTATTTTGAAAATTAATTTATTTACATCAGAAATAAGAAAAAGTGAATTATCCATTTAAATAGTCATGGGTTGAGAACTTCGTTTTAAACCAAAGTCCTAGAAAATAAAATATTTTTTTAAATCAGTTATGAATGATGATTTATGCAATAATCTAATCAAAATAAGGAAAATTAAATTTTTACCTGCGTCACCCATATTTTTATTGAATCCATGTCTGTATTCCATTCCAGGTGCCTAAAAATAAATAATATTATTGAATGTAAACATTTATGTATTTGTACTCGTATATAGAAATATTTGACGGTTAAACTGTACGAAATGCATGAATTTGCAAATAAATTTATAATCAGTAAAGATGCATACCGAAAACCAAACATCAACGAAAGTCTTAAAATCTTCTGCTTCGACTATTACTTCGGGAACTTGATATAAAGGTGTATCGAGGAACGTCAGGAGACTGTGTTTGTCGTACGTATAGTACATACGAGTTTCAGCCCAAAGGTGTTCATGTGGCCTAAAACGCCAATCCTTCAGTTTTGCATCATGTTTCGGAAAACGATCAAAATCTAGGAATCAATAGGAAAAGAATACTTTTCAAAATCGAGAGTAAGAATTTTTAATTTTTCTTATCTGATTTTTTATTTCGTAATGGAAATGGAAACTCAATAAAATAATAGAAATTACCTATTCGTTCAATATCTTCAACAACAATCTCAGTTTCACCCATATTTGACCAATCATAAACAAGTAGTTCAGCATGTTTGCTGATCTCTTTTAAATATTGTAGTTTGTAGATTCTGTCCATAGAATTTAAAAAATTGTCATTTTGAAATAATGGTGAATTAACTTCATAGTCAAGGTTCCGGGCTTTAATACGATCCTATAATTTTAAAATTGAAATTTAGAAATATATTTCTCGTCACGTTTTTTTTTTGTTTTTAAATCTAAACAGTATTATAATTTAAACAAATTTAAAGTTACCTTCACAGTGGCAACGGGAACATCCAAATAAATAACTAAATGCGGTTTTAAAAGTTCAGTAATTGTATTGCCTCGAACTTCATAGTAACTTTGATGGAAAGCCTTAGAGCAATATTGATTTTCATACATTGCCTCAACAAAGACCATATCTGAATAAACGGAACGATCCATTACAATACCTTGTCCAGTTGATAGCAGATGAGCCAATGCATCAATATATTGGACGTATCTACAATTTAGTATTTGTGAATTTAGTACGAAGTAGAGAAAAATTTAATTTAAATAAATTTTATAATTTTTTTATTTACCTTACTGCGTACATATGATATTGATAGTTTGCAGTTTTTACATTATATGGATCTCGATTAAAAGTTTTCACATCAAAACTTCTACAACTTTTTGGTAATTTAGGATCTAATTGACGCATATCGTAGCCATATGGATTAATATAAATCATATCCATATTTGCTTCTGGTACATATAGCATGTCTAACTCTTTTGCTAATTCCTGAGCAAAAGCTGTTTTGCCAGCAGCTAATGGTCCGTCAACAACGATTATCTAATTATAAGAAAATAAAAATAAAGTTGAGAGGTTAATGAGTATTATTATCGTAATTCATCAAGTTAATAACATTAACTTTAGACAGTGAGCATATGAAACCAGATCGTCCATTTATATATTAATTGATTCGATTTCGATTATTCAATACATTATTTTATGAGTAATTGTCTATCTTTGAGTTATTTTTTTGGAGATTATGGTTGTCGCTCATATGCTCATTATGTTGTAATAAAAACTCACTGTGATGAGAAATCGCAGGATTATCATAATATTTTACAAAACGAATACAGTAAAAGTTTCTTATCCAAATAGTTATTTTATGAATCAAAGTTACATAAAACTATACTGACCTTAGAATTTTCATCGAGACGCTTAGTTGTCTTATCAAACCACGAACGAATTAGACCGTATGTCTTCCTTTTGTAATCGTATGGTGGTGGTCTTACAATACCACGAAGATCACGGATAGCCTTGGTCGAAATCTTGCAGCATTGTTGTACACACGGTAATTGTTTGGAAAAATTGGACATCAACAATTTTCCAGGCACAAGACGTACAATACTAGTTCGTAATACTGCAGCCATTGCTAAAAATCAATTAAAAATAAAATGAGTATATAATTGTTTTTATTTTTTAGGCTGTCGTATATTATATTTAATTAGAAACTAGCAGAAAAATAAAGAGAAACCATCATTATACGATCGAAGCTTTATATATAAATAATCATAATAAATGTTTGAAACTTAAAAAAAAATTTAAAAAAATTGTGTTACATCACATAACCTGTTTATCAATTTGATTATAATCAATTTTAATTTTTCTATGAAAATTAATTCATATTAATGAAAATGAATTTTGCAATCATAGCAAAGTTATAACACACACAATAATTTATATTTTAGCAAAAAATTGGACAATAAACAAACCTGATTATTTACTTTTCTTTTTGTTTTTTTGTAGAAAGAAATTTTCTGATTGAAAATATATTTTAGATTTTTTTTAGTGTCAATCCGAATTGTCAAACGGTAAAATTAACTTATCAATGTCATATTTAGCAACGACATCTATTTTCAAAATTGCATTACTTGGGCGATTCAAATGATTTAACGGATTTAAAACACTATAGGCTTGTTAAAAAAAAAACATGTTTTGTTAATTTTAACAAATTTTAGTCATATGAAAATCATTTTATTTAATTAATAATAAATTTTGCCAAAATTTTTAACTTAAATTCCTTAATAATTTATAATATGCAAAACTTTTCATTTATTTTATACAAACATAACCAACGAATAATAACGCTAGCTGTCATTTATTTATTGTCCGTTTGAGCAAAATAAACATACAGATCTCTCAAAATTTTCTGGGACAACTCGCGCACATGCGAATTGACATTGCAGCAATTTCAATTCGCTTCAAT
>JAABKK020026953.1:0-16636 GCA_011634745.2 Catotricha subobsoleta | reverse complement strand
GAACATCGAAATTTTTTTTTTTTTTTTTAATTTCTTACAAAAATGAAGTCGTGTACCAATTAATTGGCAGCTTGTTTTTTTTACTTATTATATTTATCTTTGTCATATTATAGGTAGGGCTATAAAGGGGGTAGTCAACAATAGCCACCACTAGTCTGCATCTAATGGCCTCAACCTCTACTTAATTTCAACATTCCAAACCACAGCTTCCACACCTTGGTGTTGGCGTGCTGTCGTCACAGATGTGGGTAAAATATTTATCTACACTCATAGTATAGCAAATTTACAAGATACAGCAATTAAAAACAGTAATTATAATATGCTAAAAAGTTCATAAAACATTGATCAGATCAGAACATGATAAAAAAAAAAATAACTGGATATTATATATGTTTATGATGTGATTTCTGTGGTATGGGAACTGAGACGACGGAACACTACCTGTGCGAGTGCCCCCTTTTCCAGCTCGATAGACTTCGCTGCTTTGGAGGGCTTGCAAACAAACCAGACCAAGTCAAAAACAAACCAATCGGTAAAATCTGGGACTTTATAAACAGCACCAGAACGGTTTCATATTGGATACAAACCGCGGGGGTAATAACAACCGGTACCTTTCAAAACAACAATCGGGGATGCGTAATGGGCCCGCTCAATGGCCTGAATGCTGGATTTCATCCACCCCTATTAATTTAATCCAATCTAATATATGTTTATGAAGTAAGTCTTGGGATAGCGCTCTGTATCTAGGTTAGTGCAACTGAGGCAACGCTAGTTCTCAGATTTGCGCTGTCAGCTGTCAAATTTTGATTTCGGACTCAAATACATATGAATAGTAATTTGCACACCGAAACTAAAACAAATTAATGACTCCTTAAAGCAGGGGCAAAACAGGATATTTCAAAAAATTTCATCCAGCAGGAGGTACAGATGCGATAATGGTGCCAACTACAAAAAGATGCGCTATTTAATCCTCTATATGAAAATACTTGAGGGCCCATAGAAATTTCAATCGTTTTCAAAATATCTTCAAATTTTTCTTGAGAAAAAAAAACCGCGCCTGTCCTGGTTCAATATATGGTTTCAATATGATCTTCCCATTTACGTTTATAGTCGTTTATTACTAAAGGCATTTTCATACGTATTGGTTTAATTATAATTTGATGTTTTTGTACTTACACTTTTGGATGCAAAATATCAACAATTAGTTTAATTGGAAATTCATTTAATAGCGTTATAAAGTAAGGACGATATGTATCATAGCCCGGTTTTCTAATTGAATTGTGAATTAAAAACAATAAATGAAATATTTAGAAAATTTTTGCAGGAGTAACTTGTTTAAAAAAAGGTTCAAATCGAAAATGAAATGAATGAATATACAGTAAACTCTTTATTAATGAACCAGCTCCGTCGCCCATAAATTGCTTACCTAGAGAATCAATTTCTCTTGCCAACTAGAACAATTATCATCTTCCAAAGATATTTATACCTTCCGCGAAATCAATTTTACTACCCATTTCACTATAGGAAATAGTTTACTGACTCAGTTTCCAAGAGAACTTGGATAAGTTCATCACTTTTATATTTCGTTTCGCGCGAACTGTGCACTAGCCCTTAGTGTGACTTTATTTCTCATGTATGAAAAAAAAATGTATGGTTCTCTACTGGAGTAAAAATTGATGTAAACAAAAATTAAAAACTAATAATTTGGACTAGTTCGCTTCGGAATCAAGAGAGTGATTTTTTAACTGCGGTGAATTTTTGCTCGTCGCACTTAAATTATAGTTCACTAATGAGAAATGGTCCGCTTCTAGGGTGATTCTCTAATAGAAAGTTTACTGTAAATTAAATTCTAAAGAAAATACAAATGCGATATCTTACTTGATGAATTCATTGACTTGGGCTGTGACTAAACCAATTTCTCTGTAAAATATAAACAAATGAAGCGTCAGCACATTCAACTTAGGATCAATTGGTAATAATGTTTATATTGATTTATGATAAGATCGCTAACAAAAACCTTGATCTATTACATCATTTTTAGATCACAGATTAAATCATTGAAAATAAAAAGAAAATATTTTGTGTACCCTTAAAAACGATAATTGAGGAGTCTATGCAGTAAGGATCAAAATAGCTCAAAAAAAATTATGGAGATTGCCGCTTTTGGAATTAGACCCCTCAATTGAAAATTACATTATTAATTAGTTTTGTTGAAATTGAAATTGCTTAAAAGAAAAAATCAAAAACGATCTCATATCTGCGCCTGTTTTATTAAGAAAATGACCAACAGAAAAATATTTTGATCAATTACTAGCATAATGATCTGCTCTGTGGCCCTACACTCGAATCGTTCGACATATTATCATCGTATACGACATTATCCGTGTTGGCTCGTACAAGTGATACAATACAATCAGCTTAACTAATATTCATTCTTGTCTTCTTCGGTCACTAGTATATACCATCAAAATAGAATGAAATAGCGTTCGAATTGAATACGACTGGGTCGAAACCGTGCGGATAATTTTTGATGAATTCGAATGAGTTTTGTACAAACTAACGGTAATTAATTAACCGAAGAAGACACGGTAGGAAAATAGCTACGACTAATTGTACTGCAATACGAACTATGTGAGTATATAGGACATAATGTCGAACGATTCGAGTTTAGGGCCCCTGATCTGATTATTAAAATGATTCGTACCCAACACTAATTTCGATTGCATTTGAATGTAATTATTTTTAATTTTTATTAAATGTTATAGTTAACTGATTGGCTGTTTTGTATTCCTTGAAATAAGAATTTTCTAAAAATGTTTGTCTACTTTTTTAATGATATTAAACCAAAATACTGTCTTACGGTTGAACGTTCGTATTCATATAAGCGCACATTTGTTTCTTCACATCTTCGATATCACTATACGGTGTGAAAATTATAAATAAATGATAAAATTATTAATACAAATTCATCAGACTATTTACTAACACATCAGCAGCAAATTATAAAAGAAAAAAACAATATATTTACATCAATGGCGTGAAAAATTCTAAGAACGAATGCATATTGTTCAATGAAATCGAATGCATATACGAAATGTGTGAGTGTTTTCCTTCTGTTGCACCAACAAGACATGGAATCGTGTTTATATTTGCATAGTAATCCGCTAATCTGCACAAAGAAAATTATAAAAACAATTTTAAAAAAATGTATAGTTTTGGCTCATAACCAGCATTCTACCTTTATACCATATCGATATCACACTACAAATATATCATGTTGAATTTTTATCTTGAGAATTGAAATTACTTCTACAAAGGGTTGACCGTACAGAAAAATTAATTGTACAAGAGCAACGTTTACTTCTGCTTGAGACGCAACTTTGCCCCATACATCTTAACATCTTATAATTGAACGATCAAATTAGAAGTTATTTCTCAAGATAAATATTCAACCCGATAACATTGTAGTGTGATCCGCTGTTAATATATAACACTTACGAGTTAATTTTGCTGTGATAATATGCGTCAACACTGAAAGTTTAAATTTTTATTGTAAATATATATTTCTAAGAAATCCCAAAAGGGATAGCAGTCTCAAAATGGTCTATAGACCGTTTATATAATAAATCGTAGATTTTGTTACTTGTTGTTGTTGGTGTTTCTATTTTTAATTAATTGAAAAAGTATGAAACACAAATAATTTGTTCGTATTGCAAGAAACTAGAAAATTTGTTTCCCACTAAATTGAAAAAGCTCTGAATTTAAATTCGCTTGACAGGTTGGTAAATTTTGCCCCCTTCACTATCTAATTGGTGGAGGGTGAAGGCGGACAACGTTGACCTCTTGAAGCATACTGTACTGATGAACTGTGTTTGTGTATAACTCAAGAACAATTTAACATTTACCCAAAAGATCGTTTGTAGTGAACGCGTTATAAAAATATCTTTCATTTAAAATACATAATAAAAGTATATGCCATCTAATTTTTTTAAAAAATAGTGCCCCCTATTGCAGAAAAAACCTCAAGCGAAGCCTTTCATTGCATTAGACCGAGAGTACAAAAATGTTCATGAAATTTGAAAATTTTTCATTTCATTGAAGAGTTGCTGAAAATTTCACTTCGTATTCTACTTTTTATGCACTACATGTGAAACATGAAAGTGCATACTAGATTTGTTTTTTCTTTGTCTGTAGCCTCCTTGATCTCGGGAACTATAGTGAACGGATGGAGATAAAACTTATACTATGTTGTAGAGCAACTGAATGTGATCTCAACTAAAAAACAATCGAAGGTCATGGTGAAAGGTCAAAGGTCATGAACAAAGGTTAAAGGTCAAATGTCCTTTTTCTCAGAAACTAATATTTCAATCGGGATAAAACTTATACTATGTTTTAGAGTGTCTGAAACTGATCTTACCCACAAAAGGTCAAAAGTCAATTTTTTTATTTTATTTTGTTTTCTCAGGAATTAATGGATGGATAAGAATAATAATGATACTATGTTGTAGAGTGACCGAAACGAGTCGCCGAGCGGAGACTGGACCCGTACAACTTACATGTAGTGCATATAAATAAATTGGATACAAATCCAATTTTAATAGTTTTTCTTTTTTTTTTATAGTTTACATAAAGATGATTTTGCATAGAAACTAAAAGCTTAGTTTCCATGTAGTAAGGAAAAGTTGGTAAGAAAGAAAAAGTATATAAAATTCTGTAGTACAAGCATACGCAAAATTCTTTCGTCTGTACTTTCTCTTTCTACAGGAAAACTGATGAGGGTAGCGCTACAAAGAAATATATAAATATCACAAATATCGATTGAAACTTGAAATGTATTGAAAGGTTTCATGAAAAGTTTCAAGACTTCGTACTTTGATTACGCACCAAATAGTATCTTTTTCAACTTTTGTTGAAAATTTAAAAACCCATCTTTCGGCTATACTACAATGTCGTCGTACCTAAAATCCTCTAGATAACTATTCTGTACACCTTCAGTTTTAAGTAACCGCATCTACTTTATATAATGATTTTTGTTTTTCACTATTTTTGTAAATGCCAAAATTCAATATAATATTTCAAACAACGTTAAATCACAAAAGAAAAAATCGAATTGATACTTATCACAAAAGAAAGGATGAAATATTTTTTTAAATAAAAATAAAAAAATCTACTTACTTATAAGTGGCGTAAAATAGTTTACTTATAAATACATTTTTCGGTTCTTGATTTTCTCTACAAATATATGCGCAGAATAGTACAGAAATTGTGGATTTAATTTTGTACAAAGACGTATTATATTTGCTTAAACTCAGAGGGTGGAACCGTTGCGGCCCATACAATATTATATCCGTTGCAATTACGACCAAACTACCAACTTTCGTATGTTGTAATGTATTACAACAAATGTTTGTCTATATAATATAAATAATTCTGACATAAACTATTTTCAGATTAAACGCTTAGTTTAGAAGTTAACGAGGTTTGAATATCGCAGCAGCAAACCGCCGCCGCCGCTGATAACATCAGTCGTCAAATTTAAATGTCGATAACTTTTAAACTAAGCGTTTAATCGGAAAAAAGTCTGTATAGGAATTGTGTATAAAAAATTAGACGAACATTTGTCTAATACATCACAATATATGAAACTTGGTCGCTTGGTCGTAATCAACGGATATAATATTGTATGGGCCGCAACGATTCCACCCTCTGAATTTAAATATGCTTAAAAAAAATGAAAAGACAATATTTACCTGCATTTTTGATCATAATTTGCTATCAAAATTCGCATCATAAAATTATTTGGTGGATTTGTAATGAATTGTTTTATTGCATCTTTTTCGTTTGCATTCATGTTATTACTATAATGTTAATACATTCCCGAATTTTATAAGAAAAAAACAAAAAACAGAATAATTATAATTAAACTATTTATTTTACATTCAGATTTACAATTAATTAATTTCCGAATAAAAACGTACCTCTCCAAATTAATGTATTGATTGATATATTCATCTTTCTCGCGTTGATATTTTGAATGTTTCATACTAAAATAAATGTGAAGAAAACGAAAAAAACTCATGATTCATTTGAAAACTATAGGCATTCAATAAAAACAGCGCTGTATCCAGGATGGATTTCGAGAGCTCTCTAGCACTGTTTCAATCCTCCACGAAAGAGTGCAACGTAAGAGGAATGCCTTCAATTATAACCCAGCACAATAAGCATATTATATGGTCAAGGCTCCGATCTGTTACGTTACACTCACACGCATATTTTGGCCAATATCTTGAGAGAAAAAAAACATAAAATCCTAATAATTTCCTGATCGCATAATATGAAGATCCCAAAGGCCTAAATTTCGTACATACAAAGTTTTTTTTTTTTATTTTGAATCTCTGATGGTTTCGGAGCTATAAGGATAAGCGTTTAAAACCTCCAAACTCAGTTCGTAAATTTTGTAACATGACAGACACTTAGAGTACGCCGAAAAAAAATAAACTAAGTACACAAAGTGTTTTTAGAATGGAGAACTATGATCTAATTAAAGAGATATTCCATTTAGAAACACGGCAATTTCACAAGATTTTTCTAACAATCAAAGTTGGCTACGAGTCTGCATGCATTCTTATGTAAATCTGTGCCATCGTATAAAGCCTATTTTGAGAAAAACTTTGGAACTTTTGATTAAATTTGAGCACGTTATAAAAAGAAAACCATTTTGGCGCGAAAATATCGAATTCAAAATTGAGCTATAATTAAATTAAATAAATATTATATTTAATGTTTGTATTTGTATACCAATTACCTCCTACCTTTCATTTCTATAGAACAGAATAATTTGGTCGGCGTACTCTCTGTTTATATTTAAAATGTTCAAATCTCAACCTATTTCTAGATAACGGCTTCATTACAAAGCTCTATATTAAAATTATATACTTACTTAAAATTTTCCGCTATATACGTTTTAATATATTTAGCTCTTTGTTTTTGACCGTCTGAGCTTTTACTATTAAATTTAAATTATTTTTTTTAGTTAAACAGGTGTTAAGTTAAATGTAGAGTAAGAATTATTATAAGGCACATCGCCTTACACGCCACATACGCCACATACATACATATTATAATGAATAGCTGAACTGTGTAGCTGACTAAAGTACTGGAGGACAGACATGTCATCGCGATGTACCTTGTAGTAAATATATGAATATAGATATATTGTAAAATATTGTACTCACATAGCTGGCGGCAGCCATGTGTACCGTGTATCACTAGCTGCTTGATTGCTAAAAAAGAAATTTGGTTTTAGAATACAATGACAACAAAATACTATTAAAAAGATAGTTTAGTTAGAGCAAAATGCCCAGAATCCATATGTTTCCAATAATTCGTTGTCATCGGAAAATAAATGTGTTAATGAATTTTTTTTATACTACGATCTCTCCTCGTATTTCGAAGGATTCGATTAGTAACGATTAACATGCTGAGAGCAAAAAAAAAACGTCAATGCACGAATCCTTGATTATAATGTGAAAAAAATGATACAATAAACTACAATTATGAAAACTTACTCTTTTATCCACTTGGTGCTGAGGGCTAATAGATCTTTATCCGGCATATGCATCAAAAATTTCACTTCTTTTTCAGTGGGACTTAAACCGTTTCTAAAATTTAAATGGAAATAGATTTATTTATAACTATGACGTCATGTATTTCAAATTGAAAATTATCCCAGTCTCTCGAAATTTCAAGAAAAGTAGGCGTACGTGTAACAGGAGAAAATTCAATTAGTTAATAATGGTGACATTGAGATGAAAAAGAGACATAACTAAACCAGCGAGATCTTCGTCCATTTTTTTGAGATTGAAGGTCGCAAAACATGAAGTTTTTGGCTAAAAAAAACTCATAAAAGCATAAAATAAGGCGAAAAACTCCATGTTTTGCGACCTTCAATCTCAAAAAAATGGATGAAAGAGTGAACTTTTGTTGCGGGCCATACATGGTTTTCCTTCTTCTAACATATTATTGAACATAATAAAACTTTTATTTCATCAAAAAAATTAACAGTAGTCAAAATAGCAAAGTCGGCGCCGCTGGACTCTATATTCAGCCTATTCGTCCTTCGGCCTGTTTTCGCAGCCGGAGCCGAATAACTCGTCGAATATTCGGTATTCGGGCTTTGGCCGAATAATTTTACTATTTGTTGCAAGTATCCCTAGTACTGGTACTGTAAATATTAGTACTGCAGTAATTTTTCTTCTACTGAGCACTTATGGTGAAAAAAAAATATGGAGTACACAGCTGATATTGTGTACAAAGTCTGCATATGAGCTTATCCATATTGATATAAACATACATACTTACGGAGATTCATTATAAAATAGTATTAAAGAAATAATTTAAGCTTGACGCTATTGAAATACGACAAAACGAACTAAATGCTAGCAAAAAAATTCTATTCTTCAATTTACCATTGTTTCTAACGACTTTAAACATTAACAATTTTACAAATAGAATACGTACACTGTAATATAAGATTTTATTAGACCGCCAACGGCTACACTAGCTAATGCAAGTTGACTATAAAAAGCAAAATTACAGAAAATTATTTATATGTGAAAATCAGTTAACATTTAAACGTTCAGTTCTTAGAACATTTAGAAAATCATAAATATAAATTCTGTTGTTACCCTTGAAGAAAATCACATGCTGCATCATTTCCCGTATAGTCACTATAAAAATTCACAAAACATTTTCTAAATTAGAATTTTCCATCATATCATATAAATATCGCGTCTTAAAATTTAATGATGAATTGTAAACTTACTGAATTTTTCCATATGCATGTAATGTTGATAAAACGCGTTCTTTATGAGCTTTAATAAATTGTATATGTGAACATTTTTGAACAACATCTATTGTTGGATTTGGACAATTTTGATTGTTATGCAAATAATGTGTTTCAAATCTATTTTCAAACAGTAGATTAATTAATTATACAAAATAAATTCCCATTTTGTTTTTTTCTTGTGATTTTCGGTTAGTTACTTACTCAGAAACTACAGCATCAGATTTTTCGGTTATGCTAAATTTTATTAATAAAATTGTTATAGAGATAATTATGAAGAAGTTTTAATATCATATAATATTTATGCACATTACTCACAATTGATTTATAGACTCAAATGCACGTTGCACATTTTTAGGATCCTGCATCCATGCATCATTGCCCATTCTGCCCACAAATAACAAAAAAGAATAAAAAGCAAATGCGTTTATAAGAATTCCGGGTATTTCATAATAAAACAAATGTAACATTACCTGAACTTTCTTCTCGCTACAATATCGACAACAGACATTTGATATTCATTTGAGTGATAATAGAAAAGGTGCTCGTCCGGTAATCTGTTAACATATAATTATTATGAAATATGTAATAATAATGATTTACATATTGAATTCAATATTTATTTGGAATACATTTTCGAATAGATTTTTATCTGAAATGCGAAATTGCGATTGAGAGTAGAAACATACATATTTGTAATCTTAATACCAAATAAAAATACGTTATAACCACTAAACTAATTAATGTACATAATTTGACGTCAATTTATTGAAGAAAAGAATCCGCAAATGGATTCTTGATCAGTGACTAATATTTTGGTGCAGAATTTAGCGAATTTGAAAATGTATATGTGCTGTTGGTTAATGATTTCTTGTTTGGTAAAATTAGGCTTCAGATTTCATTGTTTATGAAATTAAATTGAGGGGTATAATTTTATTGATAGTTTTTTTTTAAATCACCGGGTAAACTAACCGAAGGGTGCTTCGGAAGGGCACCATTATAGGTCCGCGCTGCCGTGCATTCTGTAGTATACGTAAAATTGTTAGGCAATAGGAGTGTGACTGCAGACACACTACTATGGCAAGGGTAAACCGTCTATGTGAGTGAAGTGTGTGTGACTGGTGCGTTGAATAAGCCCGATGTTGCACACATTGCACGCATATAATAGGTTCAGCGCATGGCTAAGCACCATGTCTGACACTTGAACAAAGTGAACCCATACCTGCATCCGAGAGTACATTTACATGCAAGCCAAAATCCCACTCAGGGTTGTTGTGCTACAGATGATGATGAAACTAACCGAAGAGTAGTCACACTCACAAGTATATTGATTACATTGTCATATGATTTTCTAGAAATTACGGTTTTTGTACATGATCAAAAAGGTTTATGGACATAATAAGGTTGCTGACAGAGGTCTGCATGGTATTACCAAAATCTCGAAAAAGTATATGGTATAAAAATATATGAAAAATGAAATATGGTTTATTTCAAGATTTAGTTAGTGATAAGATATTAGTCTTTAACCAACCAAAAGACGCAGAATTTTATCGTTTATTGTTTACGTAAAATAAGGCCATGTACCAGCTTGTTATTAATAAATACTAAGTTTTGGTATGTTTTCATACCATATTTCGTCTTTGGTATATTATTATACCATATTTATCATTTTCGGTATACTTTTATACCACATATTTTTTCAAGACTTTGGTAATACCATGAAGACCTATCCGGTTTCTGACAATTCATCAGTAATAATTTCGTCAGCCCTGAAATTTATTTATTATATTAAATTGTTTTTTATGTAAATACAAATAAAGATATTATTATTTAAACATGATAGTTGATAGATATTTTATTGATTACTAGCTTATGACTAACACCGGACTCTCATTTAAAGAGAGTAAGTATTTCATTTTCTAGTTTTAAAGTGAAACCAATAAAAACTTACAAATTTGTGGAGTAGATAATCAATAATTCATTGAATTTGGCACCATATCTTTTTGAAAAAAAAAAATAATGATATAAAATTAGTATTTAAAAAAAATTCATTTCTTTTTTATCGATTAAGTATAAGTTTTAAATAATTAAACTTACTCAGTCAAATGAATATTGTAGAAATTAACCAAAATGTGTTTCTTTTCCAACTCTTTGTCTCTTGGACTTTTATTTGTCCAGCTTGGATCAGTGACCATCCTAAATTAGTTAAATTAGTTTAGTCAGTACGAATATTTTTACTTATATATCATTTAATATGAATATAATTATTAGCTATGTTGTGGAATTTTACATGCATTAATTTTCTGAAAATTTGACAGTTACGTGTATTCGATATGGTAAGGTGTCGGGCTCTTCCTAAATTTCTAATTTTTTCCTAATTCACACTTTAACTCACAGTATTAGGCGCTTTCTATTTACCCGAAGAATTGAAGAGTCTTCGGTTCATATAATGCCGCTCATCAATGTGCGGCAGCTTTGAAACCGTTTCCCCCAACTTTGTTCTATTTACTACTGAAGTGATATAGAATTGCCATTTTTTTTTTTAACTAAATAGCTTCAAAACAACTGCACAAGCCAGAAAACCCTTCGGCAGTTAAAGTGAAGAGTCATCGTTTAGTTTCCTCACGCCGGTAACGATACACATAACACACATGGTACAATAACTACAATGTATGATGAAACGCAGCTCATGCTTACTTTGTTTACATTGGAAATGTCAGTCAGAGACCTTTTTAAAAACTTTATCTGCAAATATCTTAGAATTTTGTTCGAAAAATGAAAAAACTGCTTAAGCCGACTTATAGGAAACCGACATCAAGAAATCCATTTTTATTACTCTCGAAGTCCTCTGGCATCCCGCTGAGGTCGTCGCGGTACAACATTTTACAAATAATTTTTTTTTTTTTTTGATAAGTCGGCTTAAGCACTTTTTTTTAGTTTTCAAACAAAACTCCGAGATATTTATATAGAAAACTTGTTTGTGTGTCGTATACAGCAATTTGTTTTTTGACATTATATCTCATCGCGATATGACCCATAGTTTAGTTAGTTATATAAGTCATGAAATAAACATTAAAACACATTAATTCAATCTATATGACACACATTACCGATGTGTGGAATACACATTAGCTTTTACACCGACGAATTCATTTTTTTTAATCGCGATGTTCTCAGGTAGCCCTTTAAAAGCTTACAGCACTCTCAACACCCCAAACCCAAGTACACCCAAAAATACGTTCCCTCTGGTTTTAATAACGCTTCAAGGCGATTCTTACACGAGGACAGGAAAACGAAAGCTTTTACTGTAATGATAAACTGCAAAAACCAGATTTGATAAAAATACAATATATATGATGAAATGATAAATTCGTTATAAGCTCCATTCTAAACAATTAGTGTTTTATAAAAAAAAAAATTATATTCGTACTCAAGAAATTCATTCTTTAACAATATTAATTCCATGTTATTAAGATTGGTGATTAGTTCAACAATTTCCTCTTGTTTGTTGCTTTCTTTTATGTAACTGAAAATTTCAGGATGAAAAGTTATCTTAGATTAAATTTGACAGAGGAAATATGTATAATTTTTTTTTTATTTAATTCTTACGGTGTAAGAAGTTCTTGATAAACAATATCGTGTGCTTGCTCTAGTTCTCTATTGTAAAGAAATTAAAAAAAAAAAAATGACAATTTAATTAAATAAAATAATTATTCGTCTGTCCAAAATTTATTTCACATATTCATCATTTGTGAATATGGACAGATATTCTTCAAAATTAAATTATAGGTTTAAATATTAATTAAATTAAACATAAAATCCTGTAAATATACTATTATCAACCAATCCAATACCCATGATATAACAATAAACCATATGCCTTTTTATCAGAGGGATATGCGTGACGACAATTCAATGAAATTTTAAATTATGACTGATTGCTGACATTGTTGACATTGTCGACATTTATTGTTGTCGACAATAATAGTTGACGCGTCGACATCCATATCCCTGCTTTTTATATATTTATATTAACGGTCACTCTTCATTATTAATATTTATGTTTTATATGTGCTATTATTTAGGGCCATTTCATCAATCGTGGTTTAAACCTAGTTTAACTTGATATTAAACTGAGTTTAATTTTATGTAATTTTTTCAATCATAGTTAAACTATGTTTTACTATACAATATGTTGTTTAAACTGAGTTTAACTTAAACGACCGACGATGACTGTTTAAAGTTAAACTCAGTTTAAGGTAAACCGTGCCATTGATAAAATGGCCCTTAGTGCATAGTATTTAGTTAACTACATAATATTGAAATGTAGATAGCATATCGATGCATGTCGAAAATTGTGTTTAATTACAAAATATTGAACATTTTTGTTTATAAGCCAACGTAGGATGACATCCAGCATCTTGTCCCATCTATAACTCATTTTCGAAAAAAAAATTGGGTTAGCCCATTTTAAAGATTAAAGAAAATGACTTACTGAACATAGTACACTTTAAGAGCACCACACAATACACCGAAAATAGTTTGAATATTAAAATCTGCTTGTTTAATTGCTTCTTCACTAGGATTGTCCATGCTTGAAATGGAATTATAAGGCATTGTCAACAATTTCATTCACATTACTTATTGAAAAATGTATGTGCTTTATGCTTACTTATATAAAATTTTGTGAAATTGTTTTATTATTTTATCTTTTGTTTCTAATGGAATGAATCCCAGATATTCAGTTTGTGCATATTTATCTGCAGTAGGTTCAATGCATGTAGCTTCATCGTGCCGATAATATTCAATAAATCTAAATCAGAATTTTATCAAGTTATATCAGTTTTTAAAAGTAAATTGTATCTATCGGCTATTGTAATTTAATATTTCGAAAGCAGTGGAAATAGTCATTGCAGTTCTATCTATAAGTCGTGACCAAAATGCCGCAAAAAAAGACGATTTTCTTTGACTCACAACTCATTGATAAGAACGTACATACAAATAACCCAATAAGCAAAATTGAAATCCAATAATAATAAGCATTGGAAATAAAATAATAAAGGGTATAAAATAAAGTCACGCTACAAGTGAATTTTAACTGAATATTTGGATGCATCAAAAATATCATTAAAATTAATTTCTGTTATTATGTTTATTTACACTTACCTCAAATAATAGGTCTTAAATATATTTAGATGGGTGTCTGGTCGTAAATGACTAGAAATATTTAAACAATATTAATTTCAATTTCATTAACCCAGATCCGGCCACTGTACCGTATACGGCACACTTTTTTTTTTTTTACCTCCCTTTAGAGCCCAAGATATCTTTTTTCAAATATTTGTTTGAAAATGGTATATTTTACTTAAAATAATCTAGACAATCAAGACAATCAAGACAATCAAGACAATCAAGACAATCAGGACAATCAAGACAATCAGGACAATCAGGACAATCAAGCAAATCAAGACAATTTAACCGAATTTGTTTAGTTTTCTATATTTTCAAAGTAAAATGGAAAAAAAATTAAACACTTACTGTTGAATGAAGATTGCCTCAAATGCATTGATGATTCTTCTAGAATTAAACAATTTTTATTTAAAAGTTTATAATGTGACTCACTAGTAATTTATCAACTAAATCCCATTTAAAAAAAAAAGAAAAAAAAACTCCTTATTTTCTATTACAAATAAATATTATTACAAAATAATTATTTAATGAGCATATTATAACGAAATTACATTGCATCATAATGAGAAAAGTTTAAAAAAAAAATGGGTTTAATTGGAAAGTTTATATTTATTATTTACTATTACATATATAATAAGTAATTTATATATCTTGATCATAATACAGGTTTTTTTTCACTTCAAATTCAGCCTTTCGCAAATCAAATTTCAACTCTTTCTATACAAGAAGTTGAAATTGATTTGCAAAAAGTTGAATACGATTTGCAAATGGTTGAATTTGAAGTGAAAAACCTGTATTATCTGAAGGGTCTCGGGGAACAACGAAGTAATGCCACATTTCTACTGACATTTTAGCTTATAGCTCTTAAATCGCAATAGCTATAAGTTTTTCTCGTTCTTGACATTTATTCATCTAAGCTTTGGCCACAAAAGTCTAGAAAATCAAAAACTTGTAACTGTGGCCGCATAAGAGCTATGTGTCAAAATGTCAGTAAAATCTAATTGTGGTTTACTTCGTTGTTTCCCCACGCCCTCCATCTAATATAAATAATAAAAATATTGATAAAACTTGAATAAAGTAAATAAAAAGTACTAACCCATATGCATAATACGAATTTATTACTTCACGTTTGTCTGCAGAATTTAAAGGGTATTGCTTAAAATATTCCAGGAATTCATATATTGCAAGTTGATCTAATTGCGGTGTACTATATCGAATGAAATGTTTCATTAATTTTCTAAATTGTCAATTTTTTTTTTTTTAAAGAGTTATAAACGTACGATAATAGTGTAGGATATAAGATGTTATCGCTAGAAACGAAAAAAAAAAATGATTTTCTTTTATTAATTTTGTATTTCTAGCATTGATATAAGTGATAACTTATTTCACCATTTTATTCGGAGGCGTATGTCTTCACTTGGCGCCTGAAAAATCAGCCACTGTACGAGAATTCCACCTCTTTTTTTTTCTAACAAAAATATTATTATTTCTTTGTTAAAATTGTCAAAACCGACGAAAATCGTTCTTAGCCTTAGTGGAAGAATGAATTAATGCAAAATGTGTCGTTTTAAACATTTTGACAAAGAAAGAATACATTTTTTAAGGGGGTGGGATTCTCGTGCAGTGGCTTACGAGAGCAGTAAATTAAACTTACAATATGTACTCCTCAAACTTTGTGACCGCATTAAGAAAGTGTTCATCATCATGAATCTGATTGTTATCACTATATTTTGCATCAGAAAAAAATAAATTAAAGTTTTCTAGCAATTTTAGTTCTATTGGCATAAGGTGTCAATATCTCATATGCATTCAGATATTTTGGAATTACTACTAACTTTTGATTATGGAAAAAGTATGTACAAATGATTTGCATGTCAACGTAAGTTAGATTCTGATCGTTGTATAAGAACGCATATTGTCCACTACCTTCAGGAAGATTCGGATAAACTTTTAATCTAGAATATAAAGAAAATATATGTTATTAACACGATGATAGGTGCTAATGGTGGACGACGATAACATTCAAATGCTAAACAATGTGTAAACGAAGGATCAAATACAAAATTTACCCATGATTGAACCCCCATTTATTTTCGCAGACTCATCCAATGTAACCCCAGTTCGCCCTCTAGGGTCCCTATTTGACCCAAAGAGATTGAATACTATAGAGTGGCAATGCAGAGAGAAAGTTGTTGTAAAAGTGATTAACAGATCGAATATACAGACACTGTTCCACAATGAGTTTTCAGAGTGCGTTTTTTATTATTTGCTGTTTTTAAAACATGTTTGGCTTGACCACAACATGACAGTATACGCCATCAGCTCTTTTAAGTACAAAAATACCGGCTGAACCGAAAGCTAAAACTTTTATTTTTAGTGGCGCGTCTTTGTCAAAATTTTACACTAAAACTTTTTGTGGCCGTGTCGGAGGGGGTAATGGTACCATTGGATGCGTCTGCGAAAATAAGTGGGAGTCTTTCAGTGATAAATTTTGTATGAGACTCTTCGTTTAGAGCTTATTATACATTAGGGGGTATCGAAAAAACAAAATGTGTTTAGATGGTTAAGGCTGACCCCTTAAAAGTTGCAGCTTGTCCTCCT
>JAABKK020026942.1:0-16644 GCA_011634745.2 Catotricha subobsoleta | reverse complement strand
ATACTCCTTACCGGCTCTTCTTTTGAATTTATTATCAAATAGTGTGTCTTAAGGTGTGGGAGCGCAAATTTGAAAAAGTGAGGCAGGGTAATATTTTCTATAAAAAAAAAACGCGTTGACCTTTTATTTAGGTTAATCATAAACAATTTTCTTTTTTCAAAAACATGAAAAAGATAGGTACTATTTTGGCCAAAATCGACAGAGATTAGTCTTATTTTCCATTCTTAGGGGGGAGGGGTAATACTACCCCAGCTCCATGCGCATGTATGACTATGCATAAAACACATGAAAACTGACATTTGTCATATTATTATCGATTAATTGTATATGTATATATATATATATTATATAGTATATATTGTACATTAGCTTCTGCAGACTGAACTTTCTACGCTTAATCGAAGATATTTCATAAACTATTAGTCGGATCATTTGGCTATAAATAAAGAAGAATTGTTTGCCGAATCTAACATTTTTGTTATAATTTAAATTTAAACGTGTAATACAACAATACCAATGAAATTAAATGCTTGATTAAGAGTTAATTCAGGAGAAATATTAGCCCTGTGAAGGCTAAGAAATCTTTTTTGTGCCCTAAATTATCCGATTAATACTTTTCGAAATACCTTCTATTAAGCGTATAGAAAGTTCAGGCTATATATGCTCATATGCGTCCTTTAAATTAAAGCTCCATTTTTTTTTATTTTTTTTTGTCATTTCATGATAATAATTATGTAAATAGAAATTCAAATTTAGTATCTAAATACTTACTTAACAGGAAAATGTGCAGTACGGAACATCTTTAATCAAAGTAAATCTGCTAATTTTTTCAATCCAACCGGACCAGTGAATTTTCATTTCAATATTCACATTAAGGTAGTTATCCTTTTCACTACCCTTTCACGCCGTTCGAATTGCATTTTGCAAGAGATATAAGATATTTGGAAACCAGCAATTGGATATAGCAAGAGAATATTAATACAAACAATTTATTATCTTAACAAATAAGCTCCAACAATTAATTTCCTAGGTGTTTCTACGATTCATTTCACGCGAAGAGGAAACCTACCTTTAGTCAATATTGATGTATGTTCACATCCAATTCTGAAAAAGTCCATATCTTAATTATTTTATATACGTCTTTTCATGGAAGTACGTCATTTGTCCCACGTATTTTGAGCATTTATTCTTTTTATTTTATATTATGAAATATTGATTACATCTCTACTTCACTAATTCATGAATACATAATTTTCAACATCTCCAACTTTTTAATCAGCTATGTTTATTGTTAATTATTCAGAAATGATATCATGTGTTAAAATCAATAAGAAATAATGTTCTCCAAATAAAAAAGGACCAAATAAAAATCCCATAAAAAAAAGGAAACAACAACAAAAATAATGTCATATTCAATTATGTATGCATATTATTACGCTTTAAGTTATAGAACAAGAATAAAATTTATTATATTTTATATGTGATTGACATCTGTTGGTAAATATTTTAAGATATGTTTTCTAAGGGCAAAATAGAAAAAATTATGCTACCCTTATTATTCTCTTATCTCTTGCATACACGTACACACACAAGCCATTCAAAATACACAACAATTATATTGTGTCACGGAAACTACGACTTTTATATAAATTCAAATGTATTCAAAAAAATTGATTTAAAATCCGTACATCTCATAGGTTTCACAATCCATGCCAAATATAAATGAGCTAGGTCTAGGAGGATATAAAACATATATTTTGCATACAAAAAAAAAAAAAAACAGGAAAAAAAACAAAATTGAATCTAAATAGTTTTCGCTATTGTACACTAGTCGCATGGTAATTTATATTGTTTATATTACGCACACAATTACGCGCATCCATGAAATTGAGAAAAATAGGAAGAGCATTAACCGCACACACATTTCTACATATATGCACACATATATACATCAAAAAAAAAAAACCAACGTAACACAAATCTATTCCGTACAATAAATATATACATATATTTATTTTTCGACCATATAGAAATTATATAAGAGCATACAAGATAAAAAAAAAAAAGCATAAAAAAATAAAATAAAATAGAAAACAGCGTATACAATGGAAAAGGACAAGAAAGATGAGGTAGTATGTTGTGAATAGGTAAAATAATAACAAGAAGACTAAATAGTATTATAATAGTATAATTCTTTTTTTTTTTTTTTAAATACACATTCACTGATTCACATATTAAATATAAATCATATCGTCTATGTATGCATAATATCAGAGTGATCAGAATCCATACCATTCCATACATACACATAAATATGGATGGATAATGCAAAGACAAACACACAAATATACAACTTCATTAAAAGAGAAAAGAGTCGCAGTCGCAACTCAGAAATGTCGATTTCTTGAATAAAAAAGTGTGTATTTTTTTATTGTTTGTCTATAAATATAAATTTTTATGATATTTCAAATTTGGTATAATTGAAAATGTGCTTTGTAAATAAAATCTATTAAAAGTTATTTATGATAATATACCATCGAGTTACCATTTACACTTTGAATGAGTACGTAATTATGGATTTATACTTGTCAAAAAAATGATTAAATGAAATAAATATAATTCGGTGTGTTTTATGCTGTGTTTTTGTTGTATATAGAATTTACCTACCAAACAGCTACCTACTTTTTGATTTACTCTTAATGTATAATTTTTTTTTTTTTTTGCTGTGATCTGTAATCTGTATAGGTCATTGGCAAAATGGTAAAATATTGAATTAAGTGCAAAAGCAATGAAAACGTTTCAATGCGAGGTGGATGAAAAATGTGCAAGACAAAAAAAAAAAAAAAACTTAATTATATTATTATTATAGAAAAATAATTTATGAAAAATATGTAGATAGTTCTGTGTAATTTGACAATAAATAAAAATTATAAAAATGTTGTGTGAATGAAAAAGAAAAAGAAAATGATGGAAAATGGAAAATGATGATAGACAAACTGAGTATGGAATTCGTTTTGACGCTTTCTTGAAATCAGCCCAATTATATTATTTTTCTTATTTCTTTTGTATTAAATCTCTAATGATTTGTTTATATTTCACCTACACTTCATATTCCATTTTTTTTATACTTGCTCTCTACCAATATTAAATATAAGTATATGTAATATGACTGGGCTTAGATTTTCCATCTACCGCTAGTTATATATTTTTGAGGACATTATTCTTCTTTCTTCTTCTTTTTTTCTTTATTAAATCGTAAAAATGAATTTATAAATGATGTAATTTAAATGTGATAAAAAGGTATCGAATTTAAATGAATTTAGTAAATAATATAATTTGTTATTTTTCATTTAATTATGGTTGATATTTTATAATAAAATAAGGGTTCACTTTATCGAAAGCCGTGTTTAAACCTTAAATTTTTATTACGAGTATGAGAACCAAAAAATGTACAACACTTCTTATTTTCCTTTTGTGTTTTTATTAATGGGTTTAATTATTTATGTTAATTTTTTTTTTTATAAAGTAATTGCATATTACAAAATTTGACAAATAATCAAAATAAATTAGAATGTACCAATTCATTTACGATGATTTTTGACCTCTTTACATATTGTAGTTTACCACGGCTTAAAATGTTATGCTGGAAACATCTAAAATACACACAGTCATGTAATTAAGTTAATTATTAATCTATTAAAAACAACATTTTTAGACTTTTTTTCCATAATTTTTTAATTTAATAAAATACCTTTAAGCTAATTAAGTTTCTTTGCAATATATCAAATATGGGGAAGGTAGCCATAGACAATATTTGATATACAATTAGAACATAAGAATTTCTTAAATTAATAGAATAAATTATCAATGTTTTATCTTAGTTCTAATGTAGTGAGATGTACCAATAAAAAAATTTAATTGATTATAATTTATATGGTTTTGTACACAATAAAAGCTGTCTACGTTTTATTTCAAGAAAATATTATTTTTATTCCGATTCGGAAATTCATTCAAATATTAATAACCAACATCCACAATAATTATAATAATAAAAGTGTGAAAAGTTGTTTGTTTGTTTGTTTAGTTATGTATTTTTGCACCAGGAATTAGGTTATTCCATCCAAATTTAAGCCAACTATATTCAAAAGAAATTTGTTAATATCGGTTTAGGTGAATTAATAAATATGGAAGAGCCTTAGCTTTTCATATTACTAAGTCTACTTTAACAACATTTCAATGGCGTCTTAAACAAAGCCTTAAGAAATAACTAAATTTATTCGTATAAAAAATAGCAACAGTTTGATTAAAGACTTGAAGTTTTGAATACTTCTAGCTGGCTGAGAAAATATTTTAATAACTCAATAAATTTCACGAAATTTCATTACAAATATATTTGAATTAGTTCTGATTTTCTATATTTCGTTGTTTAGGAATACTGTCCCCTCCGGGACCTTTTTTGACTCCCAGTCCATCGCCATCAATTCCAGCAAGTCCAAGATTACAACCATCACCATCACAATCACCATTTCAACCGGATGTGATATTAATTGCAAATAATACATTTACAAATACGAATCAGGAAAACGTAAGTTAAAATCACTATAATAAACTATTAGTATGTTCATATTTTATTAATTAATATTATTGACAGGATCGTAAGGCTACGACGCCTATTAGGCGTCAATCAATTAACCAGATTAGTAGTCCAAATGCAGGAACTGTGGTTTTTCGACCGAGTCCAACACAATCACCAGCTGCTGCAACAACGGTTGTTGGAGCAGTTGGAAATGAATTTAATACAACCCTAGTTGGTTCCAATAATATTTCTTTAAATAAGGTTAGTTTAAATGAATTTTGAATATGAAGAATCAATAAAATAATTAATAAAAAATATGTTAATTTAAATTTGTAGAAGGGTGGGAAAAGAGTGGCGGTTTCATATGGTAATCAGCATGAACATGGATCTACTGCGACAGCTTGCAGCCCTAAAACGGCGTCGAAAAAAGCAATTGGCATGTCACCACCCTCAATAACGAGTCCAACTACATTAAGACCACCTACACCACAACCGATTTCCGGTGCTATTCAGCAATTTCCTATAATGAATACAACGGGCAATCAATTGCTTCAAATTATACAAGGTCAGCCAATGATTACACAACAGCGACCGCATATAATACAGCAAACTCACAATCAATATGTGCCAACATCAAATACGACCACAACAACGTCAAAGCACAACAAGTTGCCCCAGCAAATATTGCCAAAACCAAGTTCGTTGAATTCAGGCAATATTATTCAGTCAGCAACAACAACTGGTAAATCTGTGATTACTCAAACTAAATCGGCTGTACCTATGGCAATGGCATCACAACATCATCATCATCATCAACATCATCAACATCAACATCAACATCAACAACAGCAACAGCAACAGCAACAGCAACAGCAACAGCAACAGCAACAACAACAACAACAACAACAACATCATCAACATCATTTGCAAAATCAACAGCAACAACATACTCGGTAAATCTATTTTATATATTTTTTATATTTAAAAACCTAAAATTTAGATTTAGTGTCATATTATAGTTATTATACGTGGTTCGCTGTACATAAAGGCTTGAATTATATGTGTTTTAGAATTTGTTACGAAATTTGTAATTATTAATTAGAAATTAATCACAATTTCATGTTGAGAAAAATTCATTGACTTGAATTGAAATCTCATTTATTTTTGCGCTTAAACAAGAATTCCTGACGAAATAGTATCTTTTCACTTTTCAAACTCTAGAATCTAATTGAGATTACTTTGATTATGCTGGCAACAGACGAACGAGATATTCTAGATTAACGAAAGTGGATTGATTTGGCGAAATTCAGGCATATTTTTTTTTTTCAAATATTTTGTGTGTACCATCATTAATACCAAATACACCTAATTTCCTTAGAAATAAAAAAAAAAAAAAATTATTTCGTTTAATCCACTTTCGTTATTCGATAATGTTAGAATTATATTTGTTTTAATAATGTATTTTCAATTACAAACTAAATTTTTCGTTTAAATTTCCCATCTCTGTGTTTATGTAATTATATATATGCTATGGCCAATTTTAATCAATGTTATCACTGACAAGCAAGCCTTTAGTTTCATTACACAAATCGTATTTAATTTACGCATTACCTTTTCATGTTTTTAATATGTATTTCCGTTTTAGTATTGAATTTAAATTAAATGACAAACAAAAAAAAGAACTTGACCGTTTGAAATATTATATTTTAAATAAAAACTAATATTTTGCCATGAACAAAATTCAGATACATATTATAGATATATCACGGAAAGAAATAAAATTGATTTATTATTAAATTTTTTTTATTCGTTTTATTTTCAGTCAACCTATAATGACAACTACAGCTGCACAGCCTCAACCACAAGCATCACCAATTATTTTACCAGCTGGAAATATAAATCATCCGCTGTTATTAAATCAAATGCCCGTCATTGTTCATCAAAACGCACCGCAAGGAGTTCAATTAATTCTTAGACCACCAGCGCCACAAATAGCGACACCAAGTCTAGTAATACATAACTCCCGGCCACCACAACTTCATCAACATCATTTGCAAAATCAACAACAACAGCAGCAGCCGCAGCAATTACTGCGAATATTAAATACAAATGGTCAAATGCAATTGGCAACTGCTACACCGACATTTATTGTTTCGTCACAGGCGAATCTTATTCAACAGAATCTTCAAAGTATCAAAGCTCAAACCTCTGGAAATCCATTAAATCAATTGCAAGGAATATCAACACAAGCGCCACAACAAATTGCTGCAGCAATAAATAGTCAAATAATTGGCAGAAGTATGGCACAAATACAAAATTTACAATTAAATGGAAATCTAGCGCACATTCAAATGCCAAATGGACTAAATGGGCAATTTATCTCCCAGCTACCACCACAATTTCAACAAAGTCTATCTGGATTTAATCAATTTAATCAATTAAGTAGTACTAATTTTCAGCAATTAGCGGCTGCTGCAGCAGGTGGAACGTTTCAATCACCACCACCATCAAATCACTCACATACAAATGATATGGTAGTTACTGGACAAAATATACATTTTACGCAACAGCAACCAATTAGTGTATCTGTTGCTCAGACGATTCCATCATCACAAATTATCACTGTACCATCCCAGCAACCACAACTGATTCCTACATCGGTGACAACACCTGAGCCCATTAGAAATCCTACTCCAATAACTATTTTACCAAATACGGTTATTGTTCCCGATTCAAAACCAATCTTACCACCAATAATCCCACCTCAAAATGATAAAGTAGAGGTACTTGCGATTCCCCAAAAGACTGCGAAAAAAACTAAAAAACCTAAAAGTAAGAAAATTGTAACGCCACCAATACAACCGCAACAACCAACCACAAGTACTGGAAAATTGGATTTAGCAAATGTCATGAAATTGTGTGGTATTATGGAAGATGATGATGATGATTTTATGGATTCGGATGACGTACAACCACTACAAAGTGCACCCCCAATACAACCATCATATGATGTTAATCGAACAAATATCACTCCCACAAGTACAAGCAATGATATTATGGTTACAATTCCATATACACATAATTCCGATGTTCCTTTTTCATTTACAATACCGTCAATGGATAGTAGCAATGTTAGTGCCGCTGGTGGTAATTTCAATGATGCAAGCACAAATAAAACATCAACTGCCAAAACATACACAGGAACTACGTCAACTGCATCCATTCCAAACGCAAGTGATAGCAAAAAAACGGATCGTCAGTATATGATAAAAATTGACAATAATGATGGAAGCTCTGGGTATCCATTGTCAATATCATTACCGCATAATATTGGAACTGGTGATGAAAATGACATTACAAAAATGTGTACCCCTGTTTCAGTAACAGCAACTTCGTCAAATATTAATGTTCAGCCACAACAATCAACATATGTAAACAGTGTTATTGCAAATAATCCGGTTGTAACACCAACACTACAAAGTCAAATAAATGAAATTCAAAATCAATTAATGGGCGTTGTAACGGTAAATAGTGCTGGCACTGGTGCTAATAGCATAGTTATAACAAGTACTGCGACTTCAACATCAACAATAACAACATCATCCACCACAAAACCCCAAAAGAAGAAACAATCGAACAAAAAGAACGGTAAAAAAATTATTGATACAATTAATGTTCCAAGTCAAATAGGAAATATACAAATATCGCAAGTGGATCGAAGTAAAACAACACAGAGTAACAATAACAAAACAACGACTATTGAAAATCAAATTCAAATAACGCCAATATTAGAAACACCTAAACCAATAAATCAACAAAATATACATCTACAAAACCAACATCAGCATCAGCATCAGAATCAGAATCAGAATCAGAATCAGAATCAGAATCAGAATCAGAATCAGCATCAGCATCAGCATCAGCATCAGAATCAGCATCAGAATCAGCATCACCAACAACAACAACAACAACAACAACAACAACAACAACATCATCATCATCAACAACAACAACCGACTTCCCATAATCAACAAATTGCAATTAATATACAGCAAAATCAACAAATACTTAATATTCCAAATAATCTACAGATTATTACATCGTCTAGCAATAATTTAAATACTCAACCGATTTTAAGTAATGTCTCAGCACATATGCAAGCACAACAACAACAAACAGATAATATTTTAATGAATACACAACAACAACCACAGCAGCAACAACAGATGCAATCAACAAATGTACAAAATATTCTTCAGGGTAATTTAATAAATACAAATGCGCAACAACCACAACAACGTCAAATACAAATGACAATGCAGCAACCGAATATTCAGATGCAAATGTTACAACAACATGCTCAACATCAACCGGAACCGCAATTACCAGCTATACCACAATTAACTGGTAGTTTAACATTATCATTTTCTGAAGATGGCCGTCTTATTTTAAAACATAATGCAAATGCCCCGCAAGATGCACAATCGCAAATGATATTACAAGCAATTTTAAGTGGTGCTCTGTGTAATGTGACTCTTATTAATGAACCACAGATACCACAAAGCATAATTGATAATAAATCCTCTACGATGATGCATAAGACACCAGAAGCTGTTTCAACGTCAGAAGCATTTCAATCAAAAATCACGAGTTCAATAGTTTCAAATACATCAGATAAACAATGTTTGGTGAGTATACTTCTATTATAACATTGTAGTCTTCATGTCTCTTTCATTTGAATATTAACGTTGATGGCTATAATATCAAAATACTAACTGATTTAATTTCAATTGTAATTATTTGAATGACTACAAGTCATTTAAAAATAGCTGAAAGTACTTCGAATATATATTATACATTTATATATATTTATATATACTTAGCTTTTGCTATCAATTCACTTTGTTTGAATGGAATGAATTTGGAGTATCAGTTATTTTAAATGGTACCATTCTGTCTTAAACGCTCAACTTCAGTTTATTTTTCTTAATTTTAGACAGTCGACTTTTAAAAGACGACAAATATTTTAATTCTATAGACTTAACTTAAAATTAAAAAGTATTGAATATTGGGTAACTCTACCATGGAATATAATAAAGAAAAACGTTTTTTTTTTGTATTACGTTTTATACATACGTTTGAAAATTTTTAGTTAAATGAATTAATTATATCCACATCTGTTGCAAAGTTTTTGAAAGAATACAAACAAAAAAAAATTTATTCCATTCGATATCAAGTTGCGTTTTAGTTTTACGACAACTTTAACTTAAATATAAGTAAAATTTGAAAGTCAAGTAAAAACCATGTTGCGGGAATAAAATGTTCGTTCGTATTGAATACAATCAAAAATTAGACTTTTAAGAAATTATTTTATTTCGTTTCTTATTAGTGTATTTGTTTGTTCATTCTACCTGACTATACGTAGGTGATTTCCGGGTGAGACAAATTTTGTATGCCACTCCATTATGTTGACAAAAATTGCTTTGAATCATTTGAAAAACACGTATTCAGCGACGTAGTATTTAAAAAATCAGAAAGTTTTGAATTCATGTAGATTCTTTTTAATATTTTTTTTTGTGTTGCCTCGCCAACGTTTTCCTTTGAAATACGAATGATAACAAAAAAAATGATATATTAAAATACGTCATAAAATAATAGAATTTATAAAATTACGAAAGCATGTTTGTGGGACAGGTAAATATGAAAAGTACTATATTACGAAATTTGAAGTTAAGCTTTTCGTTTGTTCCATAAAATAGATTATCGAAATTACTATTTTTAGACCATTTACAGAATATATTCTGATTTCTTATTCAATTAGCAAATGTAATTTTTCATTTGAAATAATTAAAAATAACTGAACAGAATTTCTCATATATATTTTTTCTCTTAATTATTTATATTTGTAGGTAACGTCTCAAACCCATACTGGACAAAAGCCACAAATATTTTCAAATGTAAACCATCAGCCACATATTATATCGGATCATCAATCACCTCAGATCACATGCCAACAGCAAATACAGCAACAACAGTTAGCAATGTTTCAACAACAAAATAATAACTTACAGATAATGCCACAACAGCAAGTTATACAAATGCCACAACCCCAAACTAATCCATCATCATCCCAACAAATTCGAAAGGAACCAGTTCCAACAATATTAGTAAATCCAAATACACCAAAATACATTGAACTGCCAAAAATAGCACCAAATCAACAATTATTCTCTCTAAATACGTTAACAAATCAAATAACCCAACTTTCACCTGGTCTAACTACAGCAGCTTTGGGGCCAATGGAAAGACTATTAATTGTACCAGCAGGTATAAATGCCCAACAGCTTGCACAATGTTTGATACAGGGCCAAATACATTTCAATAATATTGGTCAAGCTACGCAAGCAGCTGATCCACTGGGAAAAATAAATGCACAACAACAACAACAACCACAGCATCATCAACAACAACAAATACAACAACAACAACAACAACAAATACAACAACAACAACAAATACAACAACAGCAAATACAACAACAACAACAACAACAACAACAACAAGAGCAGCAACATCAGCAGCAACAACAACAACAACAACAACAGCAACAGCAACAGCAACAGCAACAGCAACAGCAACAACAACAACAGCAACAGCAACAGCAACAGCAACAGCAACAGCAACAGCAACAGCAACAACAACAGCAACAACAACAGCAACAGCAACATCAACAAATACAAACAAATCAGCAGCAGCAGCATCAATTACCTCCGCCAAATCAAGTGGTTTCTCAACCTCAATTACAGATGCAACAAATACAAACAAATCAGCAGCAGCATCAATTACCTCCGCCAAATCAAGTGGTTTCTCAACCTCAATTACAGATGCAACAAATACAAACTCATCAACAACCTCAACAGCAAATAAAACAGGTCATCTTAGAACCTAATAAAAATAAATATCCAGTTCTTACTGAATCAAAAGCAAAAAAGCCAAAAGCCAAAAAGGTAAAGTCGGAGGCGGCAAGCAAGTTGATTAAATCTGATAACACAAATAAATGTAACGAGGATATGCGTAAACAAGGTATACTGACAGCTCAAACGGCGTCATCATCATCAACAACAGTATTTAATAATATTACATTAGATCAAACAACTGTAATTAATTCAACTGTATGCACATCACAAAAGCAGCCGGCTAATGTTGTTCGATCGGCAATTCAAGCAAAACCATCCAATACAATAGCCCAACATAATAATAATATAGCGAACCCAGTGTTACAGGCTTCCAATAGTAATAACAAAGTTCAACAAAACAATTTCGTTACAATAAACACTCCAAAAATGGCGCAGCAACAGTCTTTGGTAGGTTCATCGCAACAGGATCCAACACATTTTCAATTACAACAAACAACATCAACGAAACAATTACCTGTGCAACATCAACAACAAAAAATTAATGTTCCATTGAGCACTTCGCAATCGATTACAACCGCTTTACCGCCCCTGGTAAGTGTAAATTCCGCACCTGTAATAACTACGCCATTGCAGCGCGTTCAAACAATACAATTGACACCACAAAAACAACAACTGCTTAAAAACATTCAAATGCAAATTCAAAATTTGTCTGGTCGTTTACAAAATAAAAATTTGTTATCTTCATTGACAATTCGACCTGATATAAATCCAAATAATCCAGTATACAACAAGCCTTTACCCACATTGGCAAACTTAAATAGCATGAACGACATAGAAATTTATCATGCACTTCAACGATTATTTATAGAACAACAGAAAATTCTTGCAACGGGAAAAATAATTCCGACATTACCAGCTGGCCATAGTTTTACAACAAATGTTCCAGCTTCATCTCCAACGATATCAGTTTCAAACAGTCAGCCACAGATTCAACCAAGTACTCTTCCACACACCCAACCAATAATAAATGCTTTATCGAAAGTTAAATCGACAAGTGGAGTAGCTACTCAATTGGCAATGCCAATACCAATACCACAATCACCGCAACCAATATGTGTTGTTCCACCACAAAAACAATTACCGGTTATGAATAAAAATTGTGTCACATCAATATCATTACCGCAGCCAATTTCTACTATAAATTCTGCATCCAAAGAATTGACAGTTACGTTACCACCACCAGTTCAGGCTATTGTCACAAATGCACCTATACCAGCCCAACAACATGTAGCCCCACAAATTACACGTTCTTGTTTGTGAGTTTGTGTTTTCTTAAAAAAAATGATTTTAAATGGAATTAAAAAAATATTTTGATAATTGTTTTTTTTTTTTTTTATAATGCTTATTATCATTTTTTTTGCAGATTTGAAAGACAATTAGCTGTTGATCAAGAAAGTTGTACAAATCCTGATTATCAGAGTCCATTTCAAAGTAAAGAGGATGCTGTTAAACGTTTAATTCGGTAATTAACGATACTATTAACCGTTAAAAAAATATATATTAATTAATTAGTCGATTTTATAATTACCAGATATCACTGTATGTACTCAGAAAATAGTCCAGAGAATGATGATCATTCGGACGAAGAGGAACAATACGAGAATACAGCAGTTGATCTACAAAATCAGTTTCGTGGAATGATTAATAAATATCATTTATTATTATTGAAGGACTCAATGGTATGTATACATTGCTTAGGTATATAATACATATATACATATATATTTTGTGACCGATTTAGCAACGGTTTATTAATTTAAGAAAATTTGATTAATTTTTTTTTTACAATTTAAACTGATCAAATTTCTTCTCTCTCTCTTTTAGCGGCATGTTAAAACATCTGAATTAATGATGTTAGACCGAATGATGGTATCCGATATTCAAAAAGAAATATTAGATATGCAAATTGATATAAGCAGTATGGTGAACGAAGTTTCATCAAAACCAATACCAAGCTGCAATACATTTTCACATGAAAATTCGAACCACAAAAATAAAATTGAAATATTGCCCATCCAACCAACAGAGCAAATGCAAAAGAATGACATAAAACCATCAATTGAAAAAATTTTGTATTCAAATTCACCGCATACACAGGGCATCATCAATAATCAATCGTCGTACATCGAACATTCTAATGGAAACTCTATTAAAAATGAAATAAAAGGCGAACCGGACTTAATACCAACAACTGTCGAAACATTTTGTACTCAAAATAAAGTCAACAAATCAACTAATAACAATTGTGTGAATAATGCAGTTAACAATGATCTAACATTATCCGGAGTTAATGATGATAAGACTGTTTTACAGGAATGTATTAATAAAGAAAATAATAATCCACTAGTAAAGAATTGTAATACATATAGTGGTAGTAATGTTACTAATTCTCCAAAAAAGAATAGTTCAAATTTTGATATTAAGAAAGAAATTGAAAATTTGGATATTGAAACAGAAATTACACCCAGCTTTATAATTAAAAAATATGATCAATCGAATAGAGATGGTAGTCCAATTATTACATCAGACTTTCCCATAGACTATTTATGTAGTCCAACGGGTGGTGGTGGTAGTAGTCAAACAATCAATCGAAAAAAAGATGAATTAATATCTTGTGATAAAGAACCATATGACGAATGGCTTTGTATTCAAAAAGAATTAAATTTAATTACGGAAAAAAGAATAGAACATCAAAATAACAGTGGAATTATTGATATGATGGATACAGTTTTAAGATCATATAACAATACAAGTTCAAGTCCATGTTCAAGTGTGAAATTAATTGCTGAAAATCAATTGCAAGACTTTTTTAATCATCCATCAGATAATGAACTTAATGATAAATCCGATATAGTTGGTAATGTGGCCCATAATTCACCACTTTCAGAATTATTTAATGATTCGATCGTTACGAATTCAGTTGAAAATGTGGGTGTTGATAAATCGGTGGAAAATCGTTTGGAAAATATGTTTAGTGATAGTTCAGAATTTGAGAAAACAAACGATTTAGTGGAATCCCGATTAGAAGAATTATTTCATGGATCTTCGACAACAACACAATCATCAGCACCATCATCTCAATCAACTACAAATGAAACATTTCACAGTCAACAAGTACATAATAATTCTGATTATTTATTAATGCATCATCATCAACAACAACAACAACAACAACAACAACAACAACATCAACAACAACAACAACAACAACAGCAGCAGCAGCAGCAACAACAACAACAACAGCAACAACAATCACATCCAATATCGTCATCATCTCAGAACAAAAGGCAATGGCACAATAATGGTGATTTAATATCATCCTCATCACCAATATCGCCATCAACAATGTATTCATCTAAAAGATCATGTATGATATCATCGTATATGGAAACATCTGCAGCAAATGTTGATAATCATAATAATCGGTGGATGATGGATTGTCAACCGCAATCATATGATTTCGTTTCAAATCAAAATAATCTTGATAATAATTCGAGTAAACGATTATGGAATGGTACCGGTGTTGGTGGTGATGGTTCAGCCTGTGGCAATACTAGTGATAATACACTATTAAATAATATTGATAGCAAAAAAATGTGTTACAGTATTTCTGTGAAAAGTCATGATCTAGAACGTGATCTCTTAGGATTAGGTACATCATCGTCCCCACCATCCATTGATAATAATGCAACAGCATTATTAAATATTCATCAAAATCATTTACACAATGAAAATTCATTTGATACATCAACAATTCCGGGTAGCAGTAGTACAGCAAATACAAGCAATAATAGTATAACATCTAATTTTGACGATGACATTAATCGGCATGTACAAAATGCCATTGATAGCATATTAAATCTACAGAATAGCGAAACAGAAACGCTTCATTATTCATTGGATCAAACAATGGGCTCGTTTATGGTTGATAGTCCATTGAGTGTAACGCCAACTTTTCCAACAACAACTACATCAACACGATCTCATCATCATAATCATCTTCATCAAAATCATTTAACACATAATCCGCATAAACGACGAATTAATCATTATGATGATACTGGCGATTGTCTTATAAGCGGGGGTTCAATTGGTGACAGTCATGTTGATATGTTAATCGATTCACCACCATTACAGCAGTCATCTGTATCGGCATCATCATCAAATGTTAATGATTTCATTAGTATTGATGATTCGGTTAAATCTATCATAACATCTTGACAACATCTTTCAATTGAATTTAGTGCTACAGCCACATTATAAAGCGAAATAGAGTGAGATAATAAGAATGAAGGAAATGAGTGAAATACGTTTTAATTTAACTTAATTTAATTTTCTTTATCATTTTTATTTTTATTTAATTTTTTTATTTTATATTTTGAGTAAGAGTAAGTAACAACGTATTATTTATTTTCAGAAAATTTATAGTTTTTCAATTTTATTTGTCGGACGTCACATTTTTTTAAAAAAAACATCGGAAATATGAAATAATTTTCAATAATGAGAGAAATCAAAATTACTGAAAATGATAATTAGGTATCTCTAGACAGTACATTGAATAAATAAAACAATATCTCAACATTTTCTTAACTCGATTTAAACTCAATAATTCAAAAATTAATAATTTGCAGAGAAATTGTCTTTTTATGTCATAATGTTCTGAAAATTTATCAGAAGAAATTAGACAAAATCAGCTACAAATGGCAATCAAAATAAATGGTATACAAAAATTTTGAATATTTTCCATTTATTGAAAACGTATGCTAACATAACAATATAATCTTGTATCAGAACCTGAAAATTTTAGTAGCGAAATTGATTATTTTCTAGATTTCATTTCGGTTCAAATTTTGAATTTGCTGTTTTTTACAAAGTTTATTGTTGAGTTTTATAGTTTAAATGATATTTTCTTTTCTTTTTTTTTTTTCTTTAATTTATTAAAATGGGTAAAGATGTTTTAGTGATCATTCCAAAATTTCTTTGTTTTTAAGACCCAAGCACTGACTGACTTAAGGAAAAAATATATAATATATATATATATATATATATATATTTTTTTTTTTTTATTTTTTATATTAAGAAAAAAAAATA
>JAABKK020026931.1:0-16654 GCA_011634745.2 Catotricha subobsoleta | reverse complement strand
ATCCACTATTCTTTGCTGTTTTCGCACAATTTTTACGTTACCGATTTCGCAAGCATATTTCACCAGGCAAGCTATTTTGCTAGGGTCGGACCTGTATACTAGGCTTAAGTCTATGGAGAAGAAAATTGCACATTTTTTATAGGTTAACACGTGTCCCACATGTTACAGTAATGTGCTGTATCTGTGTATCGCTTTTTTGACATTCTTGGTTGGTGTCATCGCGGTTTTTTCTTATCATAATCTTTTATTTTATGTTTTGTTGGTGTTAAAATGTGAAACTGAAAAAAATTAAAATCTATCATACGAAACAAGCATAATAAATATTTCACATCAATTAAACACAATTTTACTTAATTCATTTTTTTCACAATGCCCGTAGACACTATGAATATTAGTTCAGACTCTCTCAAGAAGCGATACAGATGTCGTACATGTCAGCCTCATGTCAACCCGTAAAAAATGTCCATATTTCTTCTCCATAGTTATATTACCTCCATGACTTGATATTATAACCAAGGGCCAATTTATATGTAGCACAGTGTATAAGCAACTAAAACTGTTTTCCCACATAGAAAAGAATACAAAACTTTTTGACTAGCGTCGCTATAACCAGAAATCCAAAAATTTGCTTAAATTTTATATTTGTATTAAAAAAAGAAGAACATTTTCAAAATTTAATTCGTAACGCATTATTATATTCAAAAAGAAATTATAATTTATTTTAATCAGACGTGTCATTAAGTTACAAGTTATTCAAACACATTCGCTTTATTCTTGACCCCTTCCATCTTTGACTTCATATTATAGCGGTTTCCGATCATCATTACGAGCGACATATATACAATATTACATACATCAGATAAACGCTTTTATCGATATTGTGAATGATCAACGAATCTATAATTTTTTGTGATATTTTGAATTTTACTTCAATTTCATCAATTGTTTTTAGAATTCATAAGTTAAGCAGTTCTGCTGAATATGGTAGTTGAATTGCCATTGAAAGTCTTATTCTCTTATTAAATCAATTGAAATGACACTTTTTTCAAAATCATTTGAAAATTTCGAGTTATAAGTATTTGGTATTTATATAGTTACATATTTATATTTACTTAAATTTATTGGTTAATTTCTACATTTGAAATATCTTCGCTTTCACGACCACCGGCGCTACCATTCATTTAATAAATTTTTAACATATCGAACTAATTCAGTAAATTTGTTTACTTACACAATATTTATGTAAGTAATACAAAATTGTGTTTATTTAAAACAAAAAAATAATGTGATAGGAAAATAAGTAGAGAAAAAATCCATGAACTGGAAAATAATTCGAAATGTAAATATTTCATTGAGTAAAATAAAAGTAAAAATGTTAAATTTTTGTTTAGATTAGAATCCCAAAACATATTATATTATAATCATATCTCACATACATCACACGCAACACAGACCTCATATCATTGCTTCTATTCACTTATCTATTTAAAATATATGCATTTATTACACATAAGGTACTTATATTTGTTTGCGTTATTTTATTTTTCGTATAATAGACAAAACCGGGACAGGTAGTAGCCGGCATTTTTTTTTTTTTATATTCCATATCGTCGACAAATATCTTATGACATGACACCATTGAAATAATTATCTATATTTTTACGAGAAGTTAAGTTTCTTCTTTATTTGAAATTATGTGTTTAGTAGAAGAAATAGAATTTGAACTAAGTAAATTAAATCTTAAAAATGATAAACCTATATGTAATTTTTGATAACAAATTTAAATGTGTGTAAATTTTTTTTTACTATCGCGTCAATAAATTCAACAAGCTTTGAGTTGAGTGAGTTTATGAGATAATATTTAACGTTTTTTCATCCGAGATTTTTTTTTTTTTTGTTCTGGAATTTTTTTTTCACACATACGAACTTTATAAGAATGGAATTTTTTTGTTTTCGAAAATGATAACGAAAAAATCAAGGGAATAAAAAAAAAGTGATTGTAACTCTTTCAGCGTAAAATCAGAAACCGGCATATTTTCTAATCATAATATATTGATCGACAGGAAGTATGGATTATACACGCTTTATATTTTGTTTTTGTGTACAGCGATCTTTTTTCTTCAGCATATTTCAAATATGCTAATTGTCTCATGGTGGTGGTGTTTCGGTTAAGATATATAATTGGTAATAATAATGACCAAAGGTGTGAAGTATTTATGATGCATTTTATCATTTTGAAAAAAAAAAACCAAAAATCACAATTTAAGGGTTCAGAAGAAAAATATTTCGAAGTGTGATTCAATCCGATGCAAAAAAAAAATCTTGGATCACATATTCTATTCAATGTTGTTTCAGGTTAATTTTTTTCTCTATTTTATAATCAAAACAACGCGGAAAATAAAAAAAAAAATATTTTTTTGTTTAGTAAGTACAGATTTAGTACACAAATACCTATAAAAGAATTAGGCAATAGGTCAAAAGTTTTATGTTAGAAAAGAAAAAAAAATACAGATAAAAGTGAATCTATATGATATTTATTTATTATAACAATTTAGTTGATTTCGTTTATCAGTAAATTTTACACGCATTTTCACCCAATAATATTTTTTTAATATTACACGTTTTTTTTGTTTTAACTAGGACATAAGAAAAATTAACTACAAGTCTACTTTTTAAATATGAGAAATATAAATTAAATTTAGAAAAATAAGCAGTCAGCAATGTAAAATTAGTATGCGGTTATCATATTTTAATTGTGACATTCAAATGTTTGTTTATTTCTTTTCTCCCATTTAATAAGAGCTGTCAATTATGATTAGTTAAAAATGGCAATATCAATTCGAATATTCGTATACTTTATTTATCAGTTCAATACATTAGTTTGAGCGATCATAGTTCATTTTTAATCATCGTGCTCACAGCATAGCATTGTTTGTAATTCTTTAGTCAATAAACGATTATATGCAGAATTATAGTTATAGCTTACGAAGTTTTGAAATTATTTAATCTGAATTAAGTAGAAATTTTTGCAAGAGCTTATTACTTCAGTTATTAATTTTGTAAATCTTATTCGTTGACCAAAAAAACTACATTAGATTATTTGTTTATGGGCCATTTTAATGAATTAAATTACGCATCAATTTTAATATGTTTTCTTTGTTCTTTATTTTCTTTTGTTTAACTTTAAAAAATTCGTTAAAAACGGAAACACAAAATAAATAAAAAAAAATTAAAAATTATTGAATATCTATTTGTATAACAGACGATGCGATGCGCGTGGTCTTATCTTAAAACGGTAGTGAGAGGTTGCTCTACTTTAGGTATACTCGTATAAGGTATATATAATTATGGCTCGTCAATATTTACCATGTGCTGCTAATTAGATGTACCATTGATTTAAATTCACGTGAATATATATTATTAAGTTCATTTATCATTATGAAATTGTCCACTTTTTTTAAACGTGCGGTTTCGATTCAATGAACATTTTTATAAAATATTCTATACACTTTACGGTTAGGTTGATGACTTTTCATGCCAGCTTCCGTAAATTTTGTGTGAATATGTTTGAATATATTTTTCATGTATACGAATGAATAGAGTAAATTGTTTGTTTGCCTACCACTTGCCCATATACTTATATTGAAAGTAAACACTACCGGCTGAAATCATTTTAATAGATTTACCAAAAATGAAAAGAAAACAGCCAAAAAAAAAAATCACAAACAAAAAAACATCATAAAAATTATATTGTTGTATAATTTTGTCTGCACGCACAATATAACTCATTAGAATAATGTACTGGCAAACATATGTAATTCAATTATATAATAGAAAATGTTCAGAATTACGTATGAAAAAAAAGAAGAAAAAATTAATGTTTTAACAATAAAGTACTCGAACTAAAAGCTTCATAGTCCATAGTTTTTGTAAATTTTTTTTTGAAATATTGTTAGAAAATTATATTTAAATAAATATATATTTAATAACTATATTCTCTCTATATGAATGAAAATAATACCATACCATAATTGGCTTGTGTCAGTTTTGGTTATGGCTAACCCTTTTTATATACAACATATTTCATTTATAATAATTTTATTTCTTTTTTTTTTTTATATTCCCCATCGGTAATAATTCCCATAAATAGAAAAGCATTTTTATTGATTTATAGAAAAGAAAAAAAAAAACTATTTTTATTATCGCATTAAAAAAGGGAAGGCCACCGCGAGCAAAATTCTATGTTTACATTTACAATAAGCGATTCCATAGATATCCATACCGCACAAACTGATCACAAAAGTAACCTATAAACTGACTCCAGAATCAAATCTTTAAGAATGTAGACTTGAATTGAACTTTGATGTTTTATTTCAATAATAAAATTTTACCAAAGAACACATGAAAAACTCACACTCACACAAATATTTGCTCCTTAAATTCTCAAAATACGTTTCAAAAGTCATCCTTCTTATCACACTTTGCACTTGAACAGTAGTCAAATATAGTGCAAAACAAAGTGTACCACGCTTGCGATCACACATATTTAAGAATTAAATCTATTTAGATTTACATATTTACCCATCGTTTATTAATTTCAAAATACTAAATAATTTATTCTGAATTCGTATCTTAACACATCGAACCTTTTAAGCCACTTTAATTGCCTCAAGTCAAACCGTTTGTATTCCATACTGTTTGAGAAGAGAATAGAAATATGTAATGAAATATTTTCTATGAGAAACTCACCATTTCTCGAACGTTAAGACTGATAAAATGAAAAGAGCTTCGATCTCTACAGTTAATATAACTTTAATGGCAAACAACAATATTTAGTTGTTTATTTCACTGACATTAGGGCAAATCTTTTTGTACGTTAATCAGGAGACCAAGTGCAACTTAGAAAATCATGGTAAATGGTACGAAAAAAAATCGGTCCATCCCAACCGACATCCTACCTTAAAAACCCTAAAAAGCTTTATATTTAACATTTATCCCGCTATAATAACTCCATCATACAAAAATCATCACAACATGCATATATGCTAAAAACGAAAAACATTTTAAAGAAGTAAGAAGACTTTTATTTCCAATATAAATTTCATTGAATTTCGTCAGTCATTCAAATAATCAAATTCAAATTTATTCTACAAAATGTTTCTATACAATTGTTTGGTCTCACGTTTAAATGCATATGTTAGTGTCGAATTATTCCGGTGGCGGACAAATTTAAAATTAAAGTCAAATTCGCCAGTTGCATTTAATTCTTCCAATTTGTTCGCATGCAAATAAATAAAATTTATTAAAAACAAATGTATTCAAAAACTTTGCTCCAAAAATACCTTGAAAAGAAATATTCGTTAAGAGTTTTTTTTTGCTGGTGTATCAACTACTTTTCAGTTCGACACTGGCATATGCTATTCGAAAAGTTACATAACGTATTGTATAAACAGTAATTACGGATGCCGGTATGTTTGTGAGTTGCTTACGTAATAATTTATAATTATTTTTAACAGAAACATTTAATTAACTTGTCATTTACTAAATGAACAAAAAATGAAAATGGAAATTAAAAATTTATTTTATTTATCAATAGTTAGCTGCTGATGATGACCTAAAATTATCTAAAATTGAATTTCTGTATTTGTGATTTTTTTTTAATTATTATTTATAATTCTGTTTTACACTCGAGGTATACGAGTTTCTGTCATTACGTTTAGCGTTTGCAAGCAGGACAGAGTCGTATCTAGAATATTTGGTTAATCACAAATAAAAAAAAATGCGATGTTTTAATTATAGCTGAACTTTTATTTTGGTGAACAAAAATATTCTCTGTTCGCACATATGGATTAATTGAGGGGATAAGCTAGCAGAAGAAATACTCTTCAAAATATTACTTTTCTCTCTTATTTAATGATTTAAATTATTGATTTAAGTTATATATATTATATATGTACATGTACAATGTACATATATCAATTTTTGATTATCTATTATATTATGCTATAATATAACATTTAAATATGTATAATTATTATTCTTTCTCTTTAATACACTTGTTTTTTCTTGAATAATGAATGCTTGCTTGTAAACGTTTCAATGAAAATTATTTTCTTTTTCATTTTTTGTTGTCGTTATATAACGATAAACAATTAAAACTGTTAGTACGCTATTTTCAATACATTGTTCTTTATATTAACAGACTAATTAAAACTTTATTATAATTTTGGTTTGAAGAGTAATTAAAGCGGCAAATTTTAAGAGATTAAAAGACGAAAATTTTATTGTGTTCAAAGACAGATACAGCATTAATGATTTTTCTTCAGCGAACTCCATAAAAAAAAAGAAATATAAGTAATAATGATATCAATATTAACTAAATAAAGAATTTCGTTGGATATAATTAAAAATAGGAATATAATTAAATTTTCACAAAAATAATATGGAAAATTTAAATATCTTCATAGTCTTACGCCGTTGTCCCACGTTAGTTTATTACTAACGTGACTTGACTGTGATAATAGATATTCATCTCTTGCTCACATCCATAACTATTATCACGGTCAAGTACATAATTCTGATCATAATAAACTAATATGGGATGAAATTTACGGATAAAACGACTTAATCGAATTTAAACCAAATTTTACTTTTATAGATAAGACAACTGAATAAACAGTAAACACTCAGAATGATGGTGCCCCATCTGTTTCGAAGCAGGTGAATGAGATCGATGAATTTTCATCAATGGAATTTCTTTATGACTTTTTCATATGATTTGTTTAAAATATTCATTAATGTACTGGCGCTTATCTATATAAACATAATTGTATATCGTATCAGTAAAGAAGAAAATTTTTTTTTTTTCTTTTTAGTATCTTATGAGATTAGCTAATATTAGAAATTTATAAATAACGTCTTATATAAATGGATCGTATTATTATTCAATTACTATAAGAATTTTTTTTCTTTCGTTTTGTTCCCAGCAAACATCTAAGCTCTCATTTAGGTTTTATGATTTTATAATTTGTAAATTGCCAAACGAAATAAAATTAATTATTGTTATATTGTTTAACATAAATATTATAATATCGAAAAAGGCCGTTAAACATTTCGTTGTCATTGCGCGAACAATACAATTGGAGCACCAATTAGAAATAAATTTTACCTTAATAATTCTGCGGGACGCATATTTAAGAAACAACCATAATTATTTAATTATTATGTTAAGAAATTGATGAATTGGTGTCGTGCATACGAACATATCCCTATTTTGGTACTAAATTAACAAACAAATGAATTTTATTTGAATGCATTGGTGAATACGCTTATCAGTGAGTTTCCTTTATAAGAAACAGATCATTTAAAATGTCTATCAGTTGTGTTTGTGTAAAGAATAAACTAATAAATAAAATGAATTGGCATTAATTGTGTTTAAATTAAACATGAATATTGAATTGATTCATGTTTGTTGGGTTTGAATTTATAATATTTTGTTTATTTTCATTTTTTTTTCTTCTAATATTCTATTATTATTTAGTTAATGCAATATTTAACTCGTGATTTGGCTCGTGAAACGTGGGTTGTGATTTTGTTGAAAATTAATTTTCTTTTATATATTTTTTTTTTGCTATTTCATTTCTGTAAATTATGAGTGTTGGAAACCTGTCGCGCACGGCTTTATTTCATCACATGATTTTAATTTTTTTTTTCTCTATTTCTTTGTAAATCGTTTGTGTACTTGTAAATTTAATACATATTTGTATGAGCACCTCTATTATATTGTATCTCAACTTGAGATATACATCTATTCGCGCAATATTATTAAATAAATATTTTATTTTATTATTTATTATGTAGGTATTTGCTTTACGCAATGACATTCATATATTAATATCATTGAACCAATTAATTAAATATTTTAGACCTAGACCTAAACATAAAGATTTTTTTTTTTCATTTGCCTCTCTCGAATTTTATTAACTAGCCGAACAATATTTTCATTAACTTGAAAATGTGTACATTAAGTAATATGCCGACATTATATATTCGGTTGTTAAGTGTAAACTAAGTAATTATAAGCATATCGTGTTTACTTAAACGTACAATATATCGGTGACAATAAATCATTATGTTGTCTGTTAGAACATTAGAAAAAGAAATCTGGTATATATAATGTATATAGATCTATATATGTAATTTATAGAATATTATGTTATAGCGTATCGGTAATCCTGCTGCTGTTTTATAACAGTTAACTTCTATTTTTACCATAAATTAGATATTATACGTGTGTGTTAAGCTAACGTGTGTACCTACAAAACCTACCATACTCAAATTAAATTGAAAACTAAAATAAAAGATATTTTTAAAGGTTATTTAAAACGAATTTAGAGAAATGTCCCATTTGGTAGAAATAGAACGCCGAGAAGAGAAGATGGTAATAATTATAATAATAATAAGAAGACATTCAAAAGAAAGACGTAACGTTATTGACTATTTGTTTGTCTTTATATTACGGTTCGTTAATACGCTTGAGTCTCATGTATTACTTCTTTTATCTCGAGGTTTTAATATAAGAAAATATGCGTTATATAAACTCCTTGTCAACCAGCCTTTCGAGTTAAGACAAAACTGTTTAAAATTAAATTTGGTACTAGAAAAATAGAAACCAAAATATTTTTAACATACGAAAAATGTGTGTGATGGTCTTTTTCAAATAAATAAAAAAAAAGAAAAGAAAAGAAAAAAGGAATAGATACCGAAAAAGACAATTTAATTTAAGTGTCTTGGGGATCACTTACATACTTTCTTCTCTTACATGCATGAAAATATTTAACATTTAAATGTTTGTAATAAGTACTTTACACAAAATTATTTCTTTTTTGTCGTTCATTGAACATTCTTTCCATAAATCTTAATGTTGTTTTAAATTTAGTTTTGTGTGTTTTTTTCCTTTTGCAAACTATGTCAACACAATGCACAGAGACTGTTGAGACTTGATGTTTGGATGCTAAATAAAAAACCATAAGAATATATATTTTTTTTTTTTTGGAACTTCTGTTTGTGGATATTTCAATTATACCATATGCAATATGCATGCTTATCCACTTTAACAACCAACTGAAGTCAAAAAAAAAAAAAATATAAAAATAAATAAATGTTTATATATGTAGTTATAAGAAATAACAATAATTATAATATTGATATTTTGGTGCGTTCCTTAGTAAAATATTAAAGAGGAAGAAAAAAAACTGCAAATAAACGAAAAATGTGTTTTTAAATTATAGTTTTTTTTTTTTTTTTAAATTTTACTTCTTCGTTTTAACAAGCATTCACTAATTTATTGCACACGATATATTTACTTTGCGTTACCATACGCGATAATTTCACAAAGTAGGTAGATTAGTCGGAGCTGGTCAGAGTTGCTTTTGTATATTTTACACTATTTGAAATTAGATATTAGAGGCGTGAAATATTTATTCTATTGATTTAGGTCGGTTGCAAATGGAACGATTATTATATATAATTGATGGTTATAGGAAATTTTCAGTATAATATTTGCTATCAACGGCTATAAATCACCAACTAAACAGGTCACCAGTAGTGGAATGTTACTCACAAATTTTAACAGCCATTTCTCTACATCATTTTGTACTTATGTATATATACATATTTTTGGCCTGAGATGTACTAAATTCTTATCCTTAGAAAACTGTACATTCACTAAGTTATGTAAGTTTAATCCCCTCAATAAATATTACCATTTCGATACTGTTAATTTATTATATACAGACATTCAAATTTTTCGTTAAATATGTAACAAAATTAGCACAACTAATAATAATAAAATAACTTAAAAAGAATTATTCAACATAAAACTTAACATTATACTCAGCCATCTTCTTCCTTATTACAAAAATATTACTTGTTCTATACAGCACATAGCAACCGTTTTATATGTTGTTTTTATTTTCTTATACCTTTTTATTTTTAACAATCTTTATTGAACGATAACTTTTTCATTTTATTAGATCGTTGAAATAATATTACCTTGCCTTTATATTATTATTTAGTGTACATTGTAATAACACGACCAGCCATCTCATATATTATTACTTATGGCTCCTGCATAATTTAACATACAAACAAACATTGTAAATACCGCATACTATATTTGACTATCATGGAGGCTATGATATTATAAATAAAAGACATTCAAATTAGCCAAAGAGTATTAATAAATTTTAGTGGGATCGTTTTTTGATGTCATGCCACAGTAAACCTAAGCAATTGATTTAAAACTTAGACGATTTTGTCATTTTCATTTCTAAATCCAGTTTTTTCTGTGATGAATCCATCAGTTCCTAAAGAATAATAAAAGAATAACTACTAATTTGTACATCTTTCGTCGAGCTTGCAATTAAATTATATTAATAATTTTTAAAATTTACTGCTTGTCATTTTTAATTCATAAATAGTGTATTTTACTATATGTATAATATTATATACCTATAATAATATACAAGCAAACAACTGTAATCGATTAAATTATTTGTTTTTAAACATAACTGACTAACAAATAGACAAAATATATAAATATGAAAAGAACATCAAAATATTACATACTTAAAATAATTAAAGTGCGTGTTTTTAGTTGTTGAAAACCTCGTGACAACTTCTATTAAATGACCAGAAAACTCAGACACTTATATTACAATAAAAATACAATCATTTTATTTAACAATATAATAAGTATGTTGGTGAATATGCTTTGTATGAAATTTTCATGTTTTAATAGCGACTTAACGGAATTTATTACTTAACGCCTCAAAAATCACTAGACTCATTTAACGCATGTATTTAACGCAAGAAAAAAATTCTTTTTATTATCATTTTTTACTGATTTCTTTTTTTATTTATTTATTACTTAATCATGGTCATAATCTTAATTCGACTAAATTTACGATAACGCATGAGGTTTGTTCTGAAATTTTAAAATACCGATATGTAAACAATAATATTTCTAATATTATTTTCCAAAAAAATCTATTTTTAAATAGAAATATATTTATTTTCCCTTTATAATCGTCACTTTTATCGGCGAAAATATTCAATAAATTAGAAAAAAAAAAATACTTCAAACCTAAATAACATACGAAAGCATTTCTCGCGCTGGTTCAAATTAACATAAGAAAATCTGTAATTACAAATATTTCAAACAATCGTATTAATCTAATTACAAAGTATATTAACTTTTAGAAAATGGTTAGGCGCAGATGTCAAAACGCACGACAAACATTTGTATAGTGAATTTAAATACAATACAAACAAAATAAAACGACAAAAGCAAAAAGAAAGAAAGAAATGACAGAATGATACGGTATAATAGAATCAGCATTCGCAAAAACCTCATCACATTCATATAAAATTTTCCGTTTTTTTTACAATTTTTGGCAATCGTTCAAAATTCTGGCCGTACAATCTGCAATCTAATGCAAATTACAAATGCACCTAAAAATATATAATTGTATTATATAAAATATAATAACAGTAAAACATTTCCTTTTGATAAATATATTAGCAAATACGCATAATATATATGCTAGCATATCTTCTAGCCAAATGCTGCTGGTCTCAATGAAAATAAAAACTGAATATGTTTTTAATCTTACCAATTGTAATTACATAATATTTTGCCATTATTTCATTTGCAATTACAAAAATTTATTGTTATATAAAATATTTCTGCATTGTTCATCAAATGTTGAGTCTTTTTTTTAATTTATCGTAATCCGTATATATACATCGTTGCGGTGTAATACGTTTTTTTTTAAACAATTACATTCATTTTATACAACAATGAATATATATTTTATTCACAATATTATTTTTAAAATTTGTACTTAAACCAATTAGATGATAGTGACACAGGGGAAATATGTGAGATTCCGCAATATAAAGTTATGCTCTAGGAATATGAAAGAATTAAAATGAGTTTCTATTTTGAATTATTGTCTTTTTGCAGACCAGCATCATAATCATAATCATAATTATTATCATTTTCAGTATATTATTTCTAATCATATTTATAATGATATGATTAGCAAAATCAGAAACTGTCTTTATTTAAATCATTATTTTGAGGACTAGATGAGATACATATATAAATTATAAATCCATCCCAAGTAGAAATTTTTCAAAAAATATTACTTAAATAGGCACGGCTACTTATTTTAAGTAGCTGTTACGTAGTCTCTACTAAAAACGATGACTTTAAAGTATTTCTTGGTGATATTTGTGGTAATAATTACTAAAAAGTAATATTTACTATTTGGTAATATTGACTATAGAAGCGGATACGTATCTATAATCTCGTAAAATTACTTTAAGGTAATATTACCTAATAGTAATATTACCCGCGTAGAGGCTACTTAGCAATTACCATCAAAACTACTATAGAGTAAAATTACCTATAAGTAGTATGGCTAGTAACTGTAATGTAGTAATTACTATAGAAAACTACTTCATAGTAGGTAGGTATTAAATAAATGTGGCGTCCATGATGAATAAAAAATATGATATTATTTTAAATTAATTATTTAGACCAGACGAAAATACTGCATACAAATTCAAAAACAAATATATATTTTCCCATTTTAGAATATTTGCGACATACTAAAAATTGTTTAGATGTGCTAATGGCAATTAAATAAGAAAAAATGAAAATTTAATTAAATTAATTTTTTCTACAAACTTAATTTTTTTGAAAGCACAGTATTATATTTCGATCTATAATCTTTACATTCATCAATAAAAAATTTCCCCCATGAAAATTAACTAATTGTAGTGTTTATAAGTTGCATATTAATATTACTACCATCAACATCATCATACTAATGATTACCGAAAAATTACAGATTTTTTTTAAAAAATGTTACCAAAAGGGAAGCGATTACTTTAAAGTAATGATGGTTACATAGCCATGACGGTAGCCGCTACGGTAGTTCATGGTAATTAATAATTAATTACTAATTATTATAGTAAACTCAAATATTAGGTGGCACTGCTTCTTATAAGTGCGAATGTGACTAAAGCGACCATTTATGTGAGACGAAAAGAGACTTCCGTTATCACTTAATTTTTGACTCAGCTATACCAATAAGGTACTTAGTCGTTCGTTCCCCATTTTTGGTAGAGACTACGTAACTATTACGCAGCCGTTACTATAGTAACGATTACTTATATGTGCACATTTTTGGTAATAGTTACTCTCCGCTACCATAGCGGCTACTCTTTATTCTACTTGGGATTACTGTATAATAAATGATACCTAATCTGATATCGGCTCAAAAAATTCTATACAAACAATATAGAGTTCAATGTTCATTTTCTGATAATAATTTATTTATTTTATTATGCTGAATAGTTAAAATACATAAAATTTTATTAGACGATTTAATATAAATATTTTGACAAAGTAATAATAAATATGTAAACAATAAAAGATGTCAAAATACGTCAATACGTCAATCGAATCAATCTGTAATATTCTAACAATAACACAGACTACGGATATATACATTATAAATACAATTATTTTTTAAATTATAAAATAGAAAATTTTGCGAGAATAATAAAATTTATATATAAAAAAAAAAAAATAAAAGAAAATTAAAAATAAATGTATGATCTTTCATCCTGACCTCATTTTTAAATTTTCCGTTCGATTAAAATCTAAAAGAATGAAAAACTAAAAAAAACATATCATAGTTTTTCTTTTCTAAAAATACAATAGTTCATTGGCAATGTACGATTATACGATAATAAATTAAACGCCGATTTTATACTAATATATCTTATTAGGCGTGTAGCCGATTTTATATACTTTGAAAATGCTATTTTTGAAAGCTCGCGATGAATTATTTCATAGTGATTTTAGTTGTTTCATCATGATAGATGGGTTGCAGTTTAGGTCGCTGTTGTTTTTTTTTTTTATTTTTTTTATTATTCCTTTTATTTAATCAATTTACTTGGATGCGCCCATTGAATAAACGATGATTTAAATTTATTTGTATTAACACAACGAACCACTTTCAAGAAAATCTGTTATACAGCTATTCCATACGAAACCGACCAAAAAAAGGAAAAATTCACATCGGCCCTCTTCGATTTCAAAGATTTTATACTTTTTCGAAAGCTTATCAAAAATAAGCACACCCGTATTTTTTTTTTTGATTTGATTGTTGTTCGTTTGGCTGTAGCATCGATTTGAAAATATGAAAAAAAGTGAAAATGTAACTTTTTGGACCTATTTCAAAACATTATATCTCAGCAAGGACTCAACCGATTTCAAAGTTTAGGGGTTTTTTGGAAAGGTAATGAAATGAAGTTTGTTATGTCAGCACTGAGTGAACGGATTTTGATGATTGAGCTATTGCTGGACGCAGAATTTAAAGCACATCAAAATATTTTATATTGACTATAATGTTTTGAAATGGGTCCAAACATTTTCACTTTTTTCATATTTTCAAATCGATGCTACAGCCAAACGAACAACAATCAAATCAAAAAAAAAAATACGGGTGTGCTTATTTTTGATAAGCTTTCGAAAAAGTATAAAATCTTTGAAATCGAAGAGGGTCGATGTGAATGGGTGGTCGGTTTCGTATGGAATAGCTGTATATGTACTTGTACTTATATACAATTTGTGTAACGATAGAAATGCTCATTCGGTTTTATATTTTCATTATTGTTTTCGTTGCCTTCTGATAATATGCTTTTAGTTTTTTTTACATTCAACCAATAATAGATTTATAAATAATTACAGTTTTTTTTTTTAAATCTCATTCATATTTATTATTATACATACTTATTAAATAAAATAAAATAAATTATTTATTTCAATTTCATTCTCAATCATTTTTTTATGAAATGATTGCAGCAATGTAACTTGTAATATATTGTGAGCGGTCAGTATCTCAGTGACGACAACAGCATTAATCGGTAGTCTGCAGTAGAAATAAAAAAATATTTTTAGGCATATTCGTTTATTGTATATATTAGTAAAGTTCAGTAAAGTAGTTAATACCAATAACCTCTAAACGGAGAATCGTACAAAAAAATTATTAATATGCAATAAATGAAAGCGGCTATAGTATTATATTTATATGTATTTTATTATGAATAAAATGATTTATAGTAGGTAAATAGTATTTACTAAATACCAATTGAATGTAAGGCTAATAATACTTTTAGATACTAATAAGATGCTAATAATTAATGTGTAGACAATAGAATTTTTGAAAGGTCACGAAAAAAATATCCTTCCTAGTAATTTTACAAAATATCTTTCAAGAACTACATTTCTGTAACTATTTAACTATGATCAATTTAGATGGCATTTAGATTTTTTTCTCCCATTAATTAGGTGCATCTATTGGCGTTTTAACAAATTAAGTATTATCAAGATTTATCTAATTAAATTCCAAATTTTTTCCGTTAAATTTTATAATAGCTGCACTGTAAGTTCGTCATTTTCTGATAACTTTTTTCTTAATGAAATCATCCAATAAACTATGCTTCTATTTAGAATATTATTAAAAATTAAAAATAATTATTTATAAGAACTGAACAAAGATTATATAGTAAAAATGATAATCTTTCCTGTCCTGTCAATAGTTTACAGCGCATTTCTCGGTTTTGCTTTTTCTTTAATTGTTCAAATATTTTAATTTTTAACTATTTGAAGTGCAATGTAATATTTAATATTGTATTTTGTATGTTTATATTTGTCTTATACATATTTACTAGATCTAGAGTTGGCTTGAATATGGTTTATATAAGTATTGACATTTTTGTAGAAAAAATAAAGAGCAGAAAATAAAAAAAATAATCATGAATTATTAATTGAATGAAGTCTCAAGACTTTTGTGAAGCCATAGTTTTAATGCGAATTTCACTATTTTTCTTTTCAGTATAATGTTTATCACTAAGGGGGCCGTTCACAAATTGTATTATGCTCTTTAGGGTAGTGGGTTCTGTAAATAGTGACCAAATGTAACTAGAATTTGCCGGACGGCGGAGGGGTAATTTGAAAACCATATATTTTTATATGTGATGATTATATATTTATATTTTTCATTGAGACTTATAATGTACAATACATTATTCAGTTTAATTTAAAAATAAAAACACTTTATATGATTCAAAAATTGCGGACGGAAAAACGTACCTTTCAGCTTTCACTAATGCACTTAAAGCAAAAAAAAAAATCTTCCGACCACGATATTTCCTTCCATAGAAACCTATTTCGACACTAACAAAAAGAGATGGGGCAGCTCAAGTCTTCGCAGTTTCGGATATATTAGATGTTAAGGGAACGTTCGTAAACCACGTATTTCTAAAAATGACATAATTTTATCCCCCCGGTTGTAACATCTTGAAGAAATTCAGCAATCGAGCAACAGCATCACTCAAAAACCAATACCTAACCTCGAATGGTGCGACCTCATCAATTAGTACAAAGTTTCTGTTCAAGGGTAGGTATTGTACTATGAGATAAATGCACAATAATTAAAAAAAAGGTTACGTGACAAAATAATTAATACCACCCCCACCCCCATAAATAGTTTTGAAACAAATTGAAGCATTT
>JAABKK020026920.1:0-16657 GCA_011634745.2 Catotricha subobsoleta | reverse complement strand
CTCGACTAAAGCAAATTGGTGACCTGACCTAATTTACGTCGAATCGACGTCGAGGCGACCTAATGTGTTAGCTGGGTCAGGTTTATATATAGGTGAAAAAAATTTGATCATATGCTACTCTTATTTCGGTTTTAGTCCATACGATTTGGCACTCTGAAATGTATTACAACAGTCATACAGTTATAAATAAATTTTAAAACGCTTCCATCAGACTGATGCATAAACCACAATAACGGTCATGGAACAGTTTCAAATTGCTTATTGGATCTAGTATTATACATTATACATAGTATTTATAGTTATTCACTTCATTAATATGACCCTCACCTAAAAGTTTTGCTTTAGTCAAATCAACGTTTAAATTGTTTATTCCACATTAGTTTATCATCGTCGAAAAGTTATTTTATCTATACTTCGATAACGACCAAAAAAAATCCCTGCTACGGCTAAGAATATATTTCATTTGGTAACACCAAAACCGGTGTGTAAAACGAAAACTAATGTTTTTTTTTAATATATTTTTTTTATGTTGCTAGCACTAGATGCTCATTAATTGATTTTCTATTCTTCCATTTTATTTTAGTATCTGAACAAGGAGTACACGTTCGCAAAAAGCTGCGGCGTTTCTAAGTTTAATTCAAAGTTTTAAACTTTAATAGAATGAGAGCTAAGGTAAGCTTAATAAATTGAATTAGTTATTTGTGTTTTAAAATTAAGTAAACGTAGAAAACAAAATAAACAATAAATAATTGAATTATCGACGAAATAAAATTGTGAAAAAAATGTGTTTCGGTCAGTGTTGCATTATTGGCACGTGTTCGTGATTATTTCAATGTGCTTTTTTTCGCGTAATCTTCTGAAATTTGAGTATTAAATAAATATAATTCGCTTGCATTCATTTGTTCTAATTGTTTTCTAAATGTTCTTATATTACTTTTTCAATTTTTCCTCGGTTTGAAATAACATAACCTAATTTTTCAAAGCATAATTTTGGTTGGCATTGCATTGCGTGATGATTGGAATATTTTTCTTGTTAAAAATGAAATATTATTTTAAGCGCAAAATTGATTGGTATTAATGATGTTTTCTTTTCTATTTTCAGTGGCGTAAGAAGCGTATGCGTAGGCTTAAGCGTAAGCGCAGGAAGATGCGTGCAAGGTCTAAGTAGATCAGCCATCAGTTAGATTCTATTGTAAGTTCTATAAAACCAAAAAAAAAAAAATGTTTTATTTGCATGATCAATTTTACTCTTTGAAAAATGACTAAAACAAAGTTTTTTTTATATTTTTGCAGGATGCACATTCTGAAATGTAAAACGACAAAAAAAATGGTGTTATTGGATCCAATTTTTTATAAGAATATATTTTACCTGTAAAAGTTTTTTTTACAATAAATGGGATTTGGTTCACCGTACAAATTTATCTTTTTATTTCCATTTTTTTTTTTTTTTTTAGCTCTGCCCTTTGCAAATTTCTTGAATATGAAACTGAATTAATCAACAACAATATTGATAGTTATTGTAACCGGTTACTTATTATCTTGTTGCTATGCGCATTGTGCATATGCCATTGCACAATCAAAACGTATTACTGAAATAAATGATTTTATTTTATGATCCTGACATAAAAGTTGTTTTTGACTTTTTAAATCATCTAATAAGACAACAGCGGCTTTCTAATCCAATAGTAAGTAATTATTGACTAGCAGGAATGTGAAATATATTGGATTTAAATATTTGTCTACTATTGGATTTGATTGATTCTAATTAAACTTTACTTTCGATCAACAGAATTTGATAATTCTAAAAATATTTTAAAATTTATTTTTCGAGACCGCGCCTATTTTTTGTTCCCAAATAACTATTAAGTATTAATATAGTATTAACTGATAAATAATATTATTTTTTTATACCTAACTAAGGATCGGTTATCATTTTTTTTATTTAAATACCGGGTAAACATAAAAATGCTTTGTTCTAATGTCAGTTTAACCTCTGATTAAAAAATGCAACACGTTCTATCATACAATTGTGCTAGTTAAGTTAATCGGTATGATAGAATGTGTCACATTTTTTAACCAGAGGTTAAACTGACAGTAGAACAAAGCATTTCTATTTTCTATGTTAAATATTATTAAGTTCTTGCTCTCTATCGTCTATCCCTTTTACTTTACTGTATCATTATTAGTATTTTCACGTTTTTTATTTTCAAATTTCTTTGAACACCTTTTGAAAAAAGAAATTTAACTTAAGTTTAAGAAAAAATGTTGAAAGTTAGGTACATTTCTATACATTATGATGTTTCGTGTTTCAAAAAAATGTTTAAAATGTATTCTCGTGATATTCAAAAAAATCTAATTGATTTTTTTTATAGGTAAGTACATACTTCATTTAGTGATAAGTCAACCAATATTTAAACGTTAATTCTGAAAACCATTGATGTTATACAACAGTTAATTCATTAGAATGATTTCATTGGCATGAAAATCCGATATGAGGTCAATTAATTACAAATTGAAGGCTATACTCAAAATTAATAGTATAATCATAAAATTGAAATTATTTTAGGAGTAGGACCTAAGTTAAATAATTCTTTTTTTTTTAATGGAGTTTATGCAAAAAAAAAAAAAAAACTAGAAAAAAGACGTCATTTAATTAAAAAAAAAGAATTTATTTTCACTAAAATCATTATTTTGAATAACAAAAATAGAAATCTTATAAATATAACGATGCAGCAAAAATAATATCACGTTTTATTAAACGTATTCCTTCCGCAAATTTATTTTCTAGTTCTGTATTTCCAATTGTTTTAGCCGCTTGACACATTTGCCTTAATAATTCTTCCAATCGTCGCATACATCGAATAATTGAACCTTCAAAAATATCTGTCATTTTACATAGTGATAAAAATGATGCACCTTTGCACCATGTCAACACCACGTCCATTAAAAATGGTTTAAATTTCTCAACATATGCCTCTTCATCCAAATCTAATTTACATTCATTTGAGATTTTTGCAATGCGTCGGGCTAAATCTTGCATTTGTCTCAATGGCCCAGACAATTCTTCAGCTGATCGTGGTGCTTCAGAGCTTTTCTCATCACACACAAAGCATGAGAGCAATGAAACACATTGTTCGCTTGATAAACTATTAAAAACACCATTAAATATCATTTCGGTGATCAGTAGTTCATCTGCTGAACTTAGTTCACATGCAACGCGTCCTTTAAATTCAATAACATCGGATGGTGTACAATAGCCTAGACGACGCAAGACTCGTTTACGATATTTTAATTCATCCATCTGCAAAAGACTTTTTGCTTTGCGTAGTTCATCTTTTTCGGCCTTTAATTCAGCCATATGATGTAATTTACTCGAATATTTTGTGTATAATTCGGTTAATTGAGGGGAATCGTGCAATGGATGATTAAATAGTTGTTTTTCAAATTTGTCTATCATATCTACTATATTTTTGAACGATGTATCATTAATATGCATATCTGTGATTGGATTTAAAAGTGGTGGTCCCGCGGAAAAACGTTTTTTGACTTCAGTAATTGTTTTTAAAACGGATCGTCTGTTATCCGCAGGCCGCAAATCTTTTGGATAATAAACACGAAGTGAACTAATTCGTGATATCAGCGAATGCAAAACAGGAACAACTTCTACCGAGCCTTGTTTGGTTGATGGACATGGTCGTGGTATTGAATTTTTTTCATAATCATCATCAACATGTAACAGAATATCAACAATTATAAGATTTTCAGCCTTCATTGGATTTTTCTCATCATTTGATTGTTTTTTAAAATTGACAATAATTCCCCAATCAAATTCATCTTCATTTTCCCTTTGTACTTTAACCATTCGTCCGGGCTGTAGAAATGGCACTAAATAAGTTGGTTTCGTTATAAATGAACGAAACTCTTTACCCAACATATCTAATTGATCGCGAATATGATAATAAGATGCAATATTTGATTCCATGGGAATTTTCATTGCGTTCACTGCAGTTTGTTTTTTTTGTACACGTCGGTAAAGGTCCGGTATTGATGATTGATTTTGAAATTGGAAAAATGACCGTTCCAACATATATTCAGGATTTATTTCTTCTACACGCAACAAATTCAAAACCATATTGTAAGTTAAATGAAACGCGGAATTAATTGCATCAGCTTTACCCTGAATGATTTCCTTGCCAACCGTTTTCGAAACCTTTTCATCAATCATCAAAATAACGATACCTTTATCATCAAGACCTCGACGACCTGCTCTACCAGACATTTGAATATATTCACCGGACGTGATCCAACGCATTTCTTTTCCATCAAATTTTCGTGGTCCTGTAAAGAGCACAGTTCTAGCTGGCATATTTAAGCCCATTGCAAATGTTTCTGTTGCAAATAAAGCTTTTAACAAACCCTCACCAAATAAAATTTCAATAGTTTCCTTAAGAATTGGTAGCAGACCGCCATGATGAATACCAATGCCACGACGTAGTAAGGGCAAAACATTTTCTACTTGCGGCAATTGACGATCCTCTTCTGATAATACTTCCATTGCATTATTAAATACTTCATCAACTAATTTTTTCTCTTCAATTGTATTAAAATCTAATTTAGCCATTTGCATTGCATATACCTCACAATCTTTTTTACTAAAAGAAAATATTATAACTGGTGCAAAATTACGTTCCATAATCATTTTAACAATTTTAAAAATATTCGTTTGTCCCGCATTTGTTCCTTTAATGCCACCTTTGCGACCTTTCTGATCACCTTTTGATGCCTCGCCACCTGTTGCAAGCACATTCATAGCAGCATTAAAATTATCCTCTTTAAATTGACCTTTTTCATCAACCACCAAATGGATTCCATCACCACCCGCTGGAAACAAATAATGTTGAAGTGGTGTTGGACGATAATCTGTATAAACCACATGACAAGGTTGCTTATGTAAATAACAAACCCATTCACAAAATTGACGTGCATTTGGTATAGTGGCTGATAAAAATACATAATGAACATTATCAGGCAATAAAATTAATGTTTCTTCCCAAACAACGCCTCTCTCTTTGTCACGCATATAATGAATTTCATCGAAAATCACCCAGCCAACTTCACGCATTATTTCTGAACCTCGATACAACATATTTCGCAGAATTTCGGTGGTCATTATAAGACATGAGGCTGAAGGATTTATTGTTGCATCACCAGTTACTAAGCCGACATCCTTAAATTCTTCGCTAAATTCACGATATTTTTGATTTGATAGAGCTTTTATTGGCGTTGTATATATGACACGTTGCTTATGTGCAAGTGAACGTGCTATTGCATATTCAGCGACTACTGTTTTCCCAGCTGATGTATGAGCAGAAACTAAAACCGATTGATTATTTTCAATGCAAAGAATTGCCTCTTTTTGAAATGGATCCAAAACAAATGAATATTCTTTGGCTGGTGCTGATGTAGATGGTTCCAATGGTATATATGGTTGACCTTAAAATATTTCTTTTTAGACTCTATGCGCATAGAATTAAATGAATCATAATATTTACCTGGATAAACAGCTACCTCATGTGTACAAGCTTCGGGTGTTTCAATTACATGAACTGCTATTCGTGATTCAATTTCTTCAATACAAATATCATCTAAAATTGACTCTGTGTTGGGAACAGTGCTTGGACTAGTTGTGGTCTTCGGTTTTTTTCTAACCTCTTCATTCTCATCATCTTCTGAAGCGACGTCTAAAGTTCGTTTTTCTACGGCAGAAACTGAGTCTCTAAATAAATTAAAATAATTATATAATATTTAGGACAGAGCAGTATAATATTTGGCTAGCAATATAATAAAAAATTGCGCGCTCGTACTTATCAGTTTCTTCAATATTTTCTATTACTACTGGATTTGCCGTTACATTTATATCAAAGCCAATAGGCTCATCGAAATTTGCAAATAAATCGTCTATACTTTCCATTTTCTCTTCGGTTTAAATTCAATTAAATAAATATTGTTAGCATTCAAACTTTAACTAGATTAATTTTATGATTTCTTATTTCCACGCTGTTTTTGATAAACAACAAATACTTGATGCAATTAGAATAAATGTCAGGACTTTTAATAGAAGCGAAGTTTGATCTAAGTTATAAATAACGCTATGTGTTTCAATGGCGTAGCCAAAAATCTAATATTATTGTATCTTGTTCGTCAATAGATGGAGTACACACAAATATTTAAAAAAAAAAATGGTCGTGAGTGGAGTTAAATAAATATCTAATATTTTATTGGAGAGCAAAGATACTTACTTACTTCTTGTCACATATATTTACCAGACTTAAATAATAATAAAAACAAGCTACCAATGGATTGGTACAATTCCCTCATACGGTTTTTTCTATTCCAACAATCATTTCGAAATTATACCACTTCGCACGATAAGTTCTTATCATAAATTCTTACACTAGCATCATAGGTTTAAATCGTTTAATAATTTTTTTATGAATTTTCCAATAAAAAAAAAAATTTAATAAGTGATCATTTCATTTAAATATGAAAATTATATCGAACCATTCACAAAATATAGTACCTATTTAATTTATTATATAAAATGTTTAGTTTATTTTCAAAATATATTTCTTTTAAATGGTCTAAAAACGATTTATAGCGATCTAAATGAAATCAAATCGGTATTATTACCTACATAATGATTTTTCAATCAGTAAGTAAATAATGAAAAAATCTTTTCATTCTAATTTTTTTTTTCTCACAATCAAGTTTACAACACATTAAGCTTAGATGAACTAAAAATAAAATAAAAAATAAAATATGGATTTACTTGGTCTAAGGCTCCATAATTGAATGTAGGTACCTACCTATACTATATAGGTATTGAGTACATTCAAGAAAGAATAAATTAGTATAAAATTTAGTACTGCAGTACATTTATATAAAGAATGTGTATTCAAGTATATTTTTGTGGTCATATTGAAGTACATGTACCTGTAATACTTACAGTTGATTTTTTTTCTTACCGAAAATTAAATAGAGCATCCTATATAAATAATATTGAATTATAACACAAAAATATATTTTCAAATCTTTTAAGATAACTGATGTTTTTTTTTATTCATTAGTAATTTTAAATATAAATAAACTACTGCTGAATATATTTTTATTTTTAATTTTATCAAATTACGTAATAACATTAATTTTCTTTTTTTACATCACCATTTGCTTTAGGTGTGGCTGCTGTTGGAAGTGGCGTCGGAGGTGAAGAGACTTTTTGTATTTTCTCTTCTTTTTTAGTGACATTGTTGTTTACAACGGGCTTCATTTCATTATCTGTCGGTGATTTGTTTTGTTTATAAGAAATAGGTGAGGGGGGCAAATTATTGTAAAAATTATCAGCTACCGCCTCATCGTCAACTACAATATCATACCCACCATTTGATTCTGAAGCCTCAACAGCAGGCGCCACAGTTTCGCAATCCGCTTGATCAGTCTTAATGAAGAATGTACGAGAAATTTTGAATTTATCTAAAACACCATAAGCTCGTTGAAGGACAGGACCTGGTGCTAATCGTTCTCTTGTCATTACCCATACAGATTCTTAAATAGGAAAAATGATGGTCAAACACTGGCGCTAAGGTAAAATATCATTTCATTTTACCTGTATGCCCAACCGGACCTGCTAATCCATTACAAGACCAAATAACTGCATATGAATCATAATCTGTATCCAAAACATTCAGTGTTGTATCATAATTAAGTGGTAGTGTGGTATATTTAACGTTATATTTTCCTTCACCACCTTTTGCAGTTATGCTCATTATTCCCGAAACAATTCGTTGAACACCGGTACTAATTAATTATTATACCAATTATACAAAAATTTGTTAATTTTATTCAATATACCATTATTTTTTTTCTTATATTAAACACTTACAATCGACTTGTAACCTCATTGTTAACCCAAATCTTTCCATCCGAACGTCGTTCATATGTTGCGCTAATGCATCGTGATGCTAATTCAGTCACTGTAAAATAACGCTCTGCTTCATACCATTTACCCAGAAATCTTTCCTTATCAAAAGCAGGCATCGCTTCTAAGTAATTTATAATTAGAATTTTTGTTATTTGTGTTAAAACTTTTTATATTAACAATTAAATTAATATACCATGTTCTGGACAGCGTCCGAAAGTTGGAATTTGTGCATTTGATAATGCTAGTGTTGAAATTAAACAAATAATCGGAAATAAAGTTTTTACGTAAATTATTGTCATGTTGAATATTCGTAGTCTTTTTTATTCCTATATTTATAAAAAGTAAATAAAATAATTGAGTTATATTTTTAGTTTTATAACTTTTAACAGCATATAAGCTAAAGCTCCGTAAGATTTAAGTAATTTATTTAACTAATGCCAATATTCTCTACATCAAATATATGTTATAAACAGGGTTCGGAAGAAATCAGATTTATTTTTTAATTGATTTAAATCAAATAATTCGTGTTCTTTGTTTTAAAATATCACATTTGTTTTCGTGATATCCTAGAGTTAATTAAATGCACAAATAACTTAAAAATTTTCAAAACTTAAATTTTTTATGATAATTTTCTTAAACATTCAACAATGTAACAAACAGGATTTCTAAACAACTATTAATTTTTCCATTTTATTATATGAAATTATTGAAAATTAATCTAGAAACACATAATTTTTGTGAAAATCGAAAACTATTTTGTGTTATCATCGTTTATTAAAATAAAAAGAGAACAGATTTGCAAGTTATTTTCAAAATTGTTTCCCAAAAGTACTATAGTTTTCCACGTAAACTTTGATATTAATAGTGAAAACTTTACCGCCCTTAACATTAAATCAAGCAATATAAATAATTAACGAAAACATAAGACTTAAATGTAAAAAAAACTGTTCTTCAAGTTCAAGTTGCCAAACAAAAACAAAAAAAAAAAATATCGAAACCAAATAATTACTTCATTTTTTTCTTATAAAAATGAAGTAAATAAAACAATAAATAAATTGATTTAAATCATACCAACTCTGGTTATATGGCACCGTGTAGAGGCATTTATATAAAATTATAACAATAATAAATAACATAATTATCACATTTAATTTTCACCTCAAAAAACAAAGAATCTGATAATGACTACTTGGTAGGTAGAAATAGCAATTTAAATTAGTATATATTTTAAAATAATTAAATGTTGTTTTTTGAGATTAAAAACAAAAGTGGTGTTTTTTTTTGTCATTGCTATAATTCTATATTCTTTATGCTTCGCATTTTGGATTTAAATCAGAAATGTAATTAATTAAAAATACTTAGTTAAAAATCTTTGAGTTTAAAAATTTTCAATTTTGTGAAAAAAAAAAAGCTTAAATTTCAAAGCATTTAAATTGAATGTTTCTTTGCATTATAACAAGTTAACGTAATATTTATACAACAACAACAATGTAGAATTTTATTTTATTAATTCAAGCGCAAGCACAATACGTATACAATTTTTTTTTTTTATGGAACGTTGAATGAATATTTACGATATGTGGCAACCAGGGCCGGTGGAGGTTGTTGTCAGGTATCAGGATGGGAAAAATAAATAAATCATGATTTATTTGGTTAGGGTTTATTTTTAACGATATTTGTATTTATTTGAGTTTTTGTGCTTTTTTTTATTATTTATTATTCGCTTTATTTATTGAATTAATTATCGATTATAATTTGATTAAAATATTTTTTTTTTAGTAATCGGGAATTATTTCTATCCTGATTCAGACTAAAAATAAATAAGGAAAATAAAAATATTTAATGTGACATGCAAATAAAATACAAATTTAAGATTTTAATTACATGCAACTACCTTTTCTGAATTAGTACACAACCCAGATAATTATTTAAACCGCAATTGAGTGGTTAATTGTTTTTTTTTTTTCAATTTGAATAAACTTAAACGCGAAATCAAAAATAATAATATAAAAATCTCTTTTAACACGAACTACAATTAATTTTTAAGCGTAATTATATATATTGTTAAGTCTCATGAATTCTCTTTACGTTTTTATTCTAAAAGTAAAATTATAGAATATTTTATTCGTACAAAAAAAAAAAAAATTCAAATTAATTATTCAAAAAGTTAAGCCACATACTTGGATATATAATTAATAATAAAATATTTATAAATAAAAAATTATAACCACATACAAAATAAATTTATTGAAATGTCTTGAGCTGCTGTTTCTACCACGTTTAAACCTCTACTGAACTCTTGAACGTACTTAGTTTAACTTTACCAAATAAATATTCTTCCAGATCGTAATAACAAATCACATACAGCAGAAAAACCAAAACCACAATATCACTTTCTTCGGTCATTCACTTTTCTACAATACAAATTTAACACCTTTACACGTTTATATGTTCTTTAGCCAAAACTAAAAACAAGACACACTCAGTATAATCAAGAATTATATTTATTATTATTTATATATTTTTTTTCTTCTTTCAAGTAGTTATAGTTATAGGTATCTTCGCATAGCTTAATAATATAAAAGATCACAATTTTGCAGTTTACGCGTTTCTTTTATATAAAATAAAAATAAAAAAATTCAAAGCTTTAACGCGCAAACAATAACGGTATAGAATATTATTATTAGTTATTGGTTGGTTGGGTGTATTATCAATAAAATATATTAATAGGCGGGTATAGAAAAGAGTTCATCATACGATCATTTTTAAATGGTAAAATGAATCTTCTATGGATCTTATTGCTTATAAATTTTTATGTATTTTTTATTTTACGCTGTAAATATATTGGAAGCGTATTATTGGAATTTTAAATTCTTATTATTTGTATAAGTATTATTCACAAGCTACGACATCAATAAAAATGAAGTTCAAGCAGCAGTGGAATTAAATAATGCAAGAACAAGTTTGTGCTACCATAGAGGGCGAACAAAAAAATGAATCTTTGAATTTTACGATGACCACTAATTGATTGCATATTTGATAGCATCACACAGACTACACAGAATTTTTAAAGAAGTTAAGTTTCCATCAAAATCAATATCAGAATAAATATATATTATATATATTATATATGTATATTGTAGGTATATAATATATACCTGTTATTTTATAAGCTAAATCACTAATGGTTCGATTTTTAGGATCTTAGGACAACAATATAAAAAAAATTACATATAAGTTTTATATATAATATTAAAGTTGTTTCTCAATCTATAATTTTTTTGAAAATTTAAAGTTAAAATTCATTTACATTTAGGACACACATTACGTTTATCCGAATATAATCGCACTTTACAGTCATTTCATATGAAACCGATTAAAATTATGATAAATTCACACTGATAACAAGAATAAATTTGCTCGTTTTCACACAAAATGGCTGTAAAGAGAGGTAATCTCAGGTGGATAATTATAGCGTGTGCCTTTAGTATTAGTAGCGTCTGAAATAAGTGGTTTAACATATAATTTCAATTTATTTGATTTTACAAACAATCATATCAATATTATTATTTATTATTATTTATAAAAAAAATATTTAAGAAAAATTAAAATAGTTAAGTTAGCATCTCCACTCTTCTGGCGCTAGTGCTAACGCTAAAAAAATAAAATAAAATAGATTTAGCACTTCACCGCTAACGCCATTAGTTAGTACGCTAATAAATCAGCTAAAAGTAACACGTTATTGCCAATCATGCCTATTCCCAACCAATTATAAAACCTCTTTCGCATGACGGAATTTTTCCAGAGTGAGTTTTAAAACCAACCGATCTGACTGGTTTAATTTAGCCACGAGCAAAAATAAACCAATCAGAATTCTTGATTTTAAAAATTGCAATGAAAAAATTTCGCCATGTGAAAGGAGTCTAAGCCTTGAATATTTTCTGCGTATGAATTTCAAGACATTTTCAAAACTGTAAGCGCGTTCATCTCAAAATAAATAAACCCATGTCGTGACTTACAACTTTACAATGGTCTGTTAATAAAGATTTTTTTTTAAAATATTTTTATCCGTTTTTTATAAAACCGGAAATTATAAGTTCGATTCGTCAAACAATAAACTTAGCATCTTATTCAGAATGGCAATTCGTCAATGAATTATTAAGCACCAAAAATAAAGTGAAAAAAAAAATTGATTTTTCACATAAATAATTAATTTCAAACCTTTAACAAATATTCCAAAATAAAATGTTATTCTTGCAGTGTATTCTTTAAATTTGTTTAAGAATTAATAGCATTAACTTAATAATAATGATAATGCCATTAAGTTTTATACCGGTCGTATATATAATATATATATTATATTGTAATTATCAATTATATTTACATATTTTATTCATTATTTGTTTGTTCACACTCCTTATACCTATATATGTTTAAAACGACTTATGATAGTGATTAGGCGATAGCTATCAATATGCTTAAAACAAGCACAGAATATATATTCAATACTCTATTATAGGTTACTTTACTTGAATGCATATATTTAATGATATATAAATATAACAATATAAGTACTATCAATATTCAAAAGATATTCATAGAACTTGATCAAATAAATAAACAATGTATTTAATATATTTCAATATATCCTAAAGTCTATTGAATTTAGCAATATTTCCATTAAATTTAAATTTATCTATAAATTTACCAAACATAATAGATGAAAGTTAAGTGTTCCTTTATATAGGTAAGAAGAAACGCAGCAAAATTATAAGACTATCGAGTCGATATAAGAAACTGTTCTGTTTAATGTGTTTTATTGTATAATTATACATTTGGCCTAGCTTTCTTTTTAAACATTTTTTTAGTTCAGAATTAATAAATAGGTTAATAGAAAAATGACGCTCCTAATCAGGTATAACGTACTCACAATAATTTAAATTTTTTTTGGGGTCCGACTTAAGGTATAAAATTTAATCCAAGTAAATTAATTTCATTAAAACAAAATGATAAACTCATAAAAAAAAAGTACTTAAGTTTACCATTCTTTTTCTCAGGATTGAGTGGAAGGCTTTTGATGATTGACTCACCATTAGACGAAGAATTAAGATAACATCAAAATGTATAGGTTTAGGTCTTGAGTTGATTTGGGTTGTTGGGTCGTAAAAAAAAAATCGATTCTGCGTCCATCTAGCCAATCCTGAAAAAAACCAAAAGAAAGTGGACAAAAAAAAAATCACGTTCCCTATACTTCATATTTTACAAAAATGAAGTAAAATTCTATTCAAATTAGCGTACGCATTTGGTTTTCTTTGTGATTTATTTCGTTTTCTGGTCAACTTTAAGTATTCGATAAAATATAATTGGACACATCTTATCAATTAAATTACAAATTTAGAATGCATGAACATAATTTGGTTTATTTTCATTTCTAAGTTTACTAAACACACTATTGACGTAGTACAAAAACACAAAGTAGAAAAAAAGAGCATGAATAAAAACTTTTGAACTTTCAAATTGTTAATCACCAGACAAAAATAACAAAAAAAAACTCTCATTATTTTGAAATCTCCATGTTTCATACTTATTTAATAAATAATAATTCGGCTACCGTTTTTTTTTTATCTCATCACGGGTGATCTCCAGTAAAGGTTAGCTGATTAGAAAATATATCGATCGACTACATATTAAAGATTCTTTTTTAAATGTCAGTCAAAATTAATATTCGCAATAATTCAGACGTAGAAATCCAATTTTAAGTGAAGAGTGTACAGATTCCATGGACTAAAATGTTTAATAAATTGTAAGCATATTTACTTTTATTTTATTATTCTTCTTCTACATTTAAAAAAAAAAGAAAAGAAAAGCTTTGTAACTATATAAAAAAAAATTACAGTTTATTTGTGCTATTCTATTATTCATGGAATTCTAAATATGGCCAAACATTAGACATTAGATGTAGCGGTATGTCGAGTTATTACTGTGATATTAAACAACCAATAATTTTAGCCGAAGGCGAGTCATTAAATATTGTAAATGCATACGATTACAAAGATGTGCAAACTTTTAATACAATCAATTCAAGATTTACACAAATACCATCAGAGATTTTTGTCACATTTCCAAAATTAGATTATTTTCAATCTTTGGATGGTGCTATAGACGTCATATCAAAAGATCGTTTCAAAAATGCAAAAAGTTTACAGTTTTTAGATTTAAGTTTTAATAAAATACGTATTATTCCGAATTCTGTATTTTCCGATGCTAATAATTTACTAAAGATTAATTTGCAATCCAATGAAATTAATCAAATTCACGATTTTGCTTTTAACGGTTTGAATAGATTATACGATATTAAACTTAACTGGAATAAAATTACAATGATTAAGAGATCAACATTTTCTGGAGCACCGAATATAATAAATTTAGATTTGCATTTTAATGAAATAGAAATAATTGAAGATGGAGCATTTAATTTACCATATTTAACTGATATTGCATTAAAACATAATAAAATTATAAGTATCTCCAAAAATATTTTTGCGGGTGCGCCACTTTTGAAAACAGTTTATTTTAGTTTTAATTTATTAAGAAATGTTGGAGAAGCATTTAATAATTTAAATGAACTTATAATTCTATCTCTAAGCAGCAATCCTCTAAAGGATAATAATTTTTCTACTGTTTTTAATATACCATCTCTTGAAGAACTTCATTTAAGAAATACAAGTTTCAAATTTCCTACGAACCTTATAATAGGTGATCGAAAACGAAGACCAACAATGGAATATAAAATGAAGTTGCTTGACCTCGGACGGAATAATTTATCAAATGCTGATATTTTAAGGGAATTATCAATCTTTAAAAATCTAGAGTCTTTAGATTTGGAAAATAATTATTTTAATCATATTGAAAATATTGAAAATATAAATTATCTTTATCCAAAGCTTAAAGCAATTTATATAGACCACAATGAATTGGATTGCAAATGGATAGAAATTACTCGATTTGATAGAAAGATATTTCGTAGTTATTCACCTCAAAGAAGAACTGTGGATAGCATACCTTGTGTTTAATTAAGTACTACATACTTGGAAAACTTTGATAAATTTGACTAGGTTTTTTAGAAGATGTTAAATAATGTTGTCTTCAAAATAAAATAAATAAATAAATAAGACTGTAAAATGTTATCAAAAAAATAAAAATAATAAAAATAAAAATAATATTTATTTCAAATATTTAACACCAATTTAAATTCTTAGCGATTGAATTGATTCGTTAAATTTGTGTAACTATATTATTGCGATTGATTTGATTCGTTAAATTTGTGAAACTATATTATTGTGATTTATTTTCTTTCATTATTTAGTAATTTAGGAGCTTCCGACCTTCTAAGTTTAAACATGTTCAGTCCATACGTCTCGGTTTACTGGGCTCCGAGAGAAGATATCTTTTGAATAATATTCTGTTTTATATCATTGAGTTTTAATTTTCAATATTTTCAACATTTTTAGAAAACATGGTGTCTATGTTTACTTATTCTATAGAGACCATCATGGAAATCTGATTTAAAACTTGCGGATAAGCTTGAATTAATGGTAGGGACTTAGGAAAAATACCTTCTGATGTAACTGGTGAAATATATAATCAATTAAGGTTTACTTCTTCTACACCGCCTAATCGCCTTTCTGCTATTTCTACCATATTTTTTGTCTTTTATGTCACGTCATTTTTGTCTTTTACCTCCTGAATTAAAGGCAGAATCAAAGACAAAATTAAAAAAATATAATTTTGTATAAATAAGGCTATCAATAAGATCGTTTAGAATTTGAGACCGTTTGCAGAATAAGGCTATACGGTGTAAGCCACGATAATTCTCATCTTTACTTAATTCTATGCATGTTGGTCATACTCACATAATTTAGCTCTGCTTCAGATACAACATAAGCGGATCCCATTACGATTTTAGGTTCGCTATTCGTTTTCATTTTTCTTTTATTTCCAATTTATAATTACAATACTAAGAATTACTCTAAGTGAACCAGCTCACCCAACTTTGCGCGACGGAGGATGATTCACTTAGACAGACTATATATACTGTATATGGGGTATGTATTTTGTTCTAATGCTTAATATTTATAAGTATTTGGTACTATCTAATAATACGAATATTTGAATAATATATAAAATATATTTTATTTATTTTTAAACTTCAATTGTGTGATTTTAAAACATTCTGTACAATATTGTAATACAAGTGCAAGTAAAATAATAATATGTTTATTAAATTATTGACTTTAGAGTTTTACTGATTCATTTAACAAGTTTTATTATTATCAAATCGGTATAATAATCTTTTTTAAATTTGGTATCTAATGATTTTAGGCTGTGTAAATTTGAAAAGCAATATCTGTTCCGGTTAAATTTTAAGTGGTATTAATAATAACTTACTTACATATAGATATAGATTATAGATAGATACTTAAAATTTAGAGCAAATGAGATATGATAAAATGTAGGTACAATAATATTTAATTTTGTGGGCAACAAAAACAAGCTGCCAATTAGATTGGTACAGAACTTCATTTTTGCGAGTATTAAATTAAAAGAAAAATAATAATCCCTAGCATTATTTTATCTTCCAATTAATTTTCATTTTGCTCATTTTGCTCATTACTTAAG
>JAABKK020026909.1:0-16659 GCA_011634745.2 Catotricha subobsoleta | reverse complement strand
TGTTTGAAATAATGCTGGGCCAATGAGTATGAAAACACATACACAGTTAAATAAATATCTTGTTTTTCATGGTTTTTCACATTTTATACATAAAAGCTAGTAAAAACGTTATATATTCACTATACATTTTACATTTCATATTTGACGACCCATTCTCCGGTTATAGCTGCTTGTTGATAGTTTCTTTCTTGCTTTTTACTGGATTCATGTAGAAAATAACTGATTGTAGTAATTGAAAATTAAAAATATAATTTATGACTTAAACTCTGATCTTTTTTAATCTTAAATTATATTTTGTAAAAACTTTAGCATTTATTTTTCTACATTTGATAACAACAAGTAAGAATTAATGTAAAAGTGATAAAAATTTTAAACAAATAAACAATTTAGATTTTCTACATGTTTTGAAGTTGCTGAATGCTGATGCTGATTAAAATATCATTTAATTAACCAGTTTTTATTTTTTTCGAATTATTAAAGTTTTACAAAACTGGGTATAAATAAATGAGACAATAGATGTTTGAAGATCAGTTGAATCAAAACTGTAGAACTCTTTGTGATCGATAAATAAGAACAAATCGTGCTTTTGAAAGAAAATGAATTTAAATATTTTACTACTTTCCGCATCAGTGATGCTATTGGTGGCAATGACTGAAGCAAATCCAGCTGAATGGCCAATAGAAACAGCTGCAGAAGGTGCAAGTAAGAAATAATTACGAAAGAAAATTTGTGATAAATCATTTATTTTTTTTAACACTTGATTATTTTTACTCTTAATATGTGATGTCATTATAAAAATTATCGAAATGAAATAGGTGCTCCTGGATATCGCGTAAAAAGAGACGATGCCTATTGTGCAGAAGCAACTTATGAGCATCAGGTATTGGAAAAGTGTACAAACCATTGTAAAGCTAAAGATTGTGATGAAGGACAGTGCAATAAAGCCGGTAATTGTCTCTGCACCGGATGCGTACGTGTTGAAGGCCAGGTATACGTAGGGTGATCATGTATTTTATTTTTTTTGAAATCGGATCGAGCACTAGTGAAATTCGGATCAACTTCATTTTTCAGAGGTTTTTGAAAGAAAATTAAATAATAAAATCTTATTAATAAAACAGATTTTTAAGTTCAATTCATTTTTTTTAAAAATATTTTTATCCTTTAAAGATTATTTTTTTTAGAAGCTAACTTCAATTTGAAGTAAATTACAACATATTTTTGTTCCGAAGCAATTTGTTTTAGTATATCATGACAGCTCACCGAATGTGTACAGAAAATAATTGGAGCTTCTGGGCTAATAGTCCATGTAACCAAATTCTGGAACGACTAATTTTCTCGTCTATTTTAGAAGAAAACCGATTTTCCGCAAGAAAATTTGCAAATTTCAAAATGGCTATAACTTTTTTTTAGACATTTTTTGAATTTTCTAGTCGTTTTTTCAGAACTCCTAATTTGTGATTTTGTTGGCCTATTTATCTGTTTCTATATCATTTGGAATCGTTGAATTTAGCCATTTACAAAAAGTCTGTACGCGACACTTTTTTCTAGACGATTTAATCTATATGTCCTCAAATACGAAAATTTTCTCACCGAGTATAGCCAGGGATGCTCCGAATTCTGTCCGATCCTAAATTGAACATCTCCTTTCAGAGAATTACGACCTAGAAGTGAGAAAAGAATGGCTTTAGCATGTCACCTTGGTTGTCATTTAGTATAATCTAGCGTTGTTTTTTGTGTTAATCCCTTGTGAACAAAAAAAAATGTTATACCCTGTAATAGCATGAAATTCATAACCAAGACCTAAATGATAAATCCATGCAGTAAATAAAGAGTTTTTATTTAATTTATAGAATAATAAATCCATTATGTCTAAGAAAAAACGAAAAAAAAAATATCTCAAATTCAAGTGACTTTTTTATATAAATATTTTAATTTAATTGTTTTCGTTGCTATTTATTCTAATACAAAATCATAATTTTACACATAAACATATAAAATATATGCCTGATGGCGGTGGCGACAGTCAACTAAAATTACAATTGATATTGATTCTGAGTTAAACAAAGCTTCTTTAATGAATTGGAAATCAAGGATTATAAAAAAAAAGAAAATTGTTTTAAATCAATGATTTTTTTAAAAAAATAACAACCGTGTTAGATACAATAGAGAATTAATTGGAAATTAATTCGGATTTAATGACGTCAAACGCGTTTTGATTGCTTAACACTTCATTAAAATCATCATTAAATTTATAGTATATTTACAATTACAGTGTAAGCGCTATCGACAATGAAAACATCCTGGTCATTATAATACATAATTATTTAAACTAACTAAATAATTTAAAATAAACTAAACAAATTGTGTTATTGATTTTTAGGATTTTTATTTCATTTTTCATTGATTATAAATAAATATTATTTAATAGTATTAATAGTAAAGCAATTAAATTTGTTTAATATGAAAACATAAGGAAATTGAACACTAAGCTAAGTACAATAAAAAAAATAAAATAAAATAATATAAGTAACAAACAATATAGCTTCTGTTTACTCTATCAAGTTACACAGTATATTATTATTGTGCACACTGCACACGCACAATTAAATTGATGTTGCTACAATTTACATGTTTTGATCATGTTTTGGTTGTCTATAATGATATGGACTGGACATTACACAATTTAAGTAAAAAAAATAAATAAATAATTATTCAAACCAATTATAAGCAAAGAATTTTATATCAAATATGCTTATTTATTTTTTGGTTTTAAATTGCCCGGAGAACTGTTATTAAAACAATTATTTGTCGTAGTTGATGAAATATCATACGATTGACTTGTAATTCGTTCAACCTCTGCATTAGCCAAACTTGCAGATTCCTCTTCAAATGAAATGATTCTTGACGGAGCAGCTGAAACTTTTGCTAAATCGGGTAATTGTGATGAAATAATTCCACCAATTGCACCAATATTATCACACCTAACCACACCAGGTAAATTTCCATTAACATTATTAGTAAGATCATCTTCGAGCGCATACATATTATTTTCAATATTAATTGGTCTAATGGCTGCACCGTCATTACATATTTGATCAGCTTCAGCTAAATCTTGATTATCATTGATTGGTAAGTGAAGAGCTGGCGTTGAATGTGATACAGGCGAAATTTGTGGTTGAGGTGCAACGTGACCAATAACAGTAACGACATCTAGTGATGTTGTCATTGACGGTGGCAACATTGTAGACAATGCTTGATCATCTTTTTTACGCATTGCTGATAGAACTTCGTTTGATTTGCATGTGATTTGCTGTGATGATTGTTGTAATGGTTGTTGTTTTAGTGTCAAATCTAAATAGTTGCATTCGGTACGACGATCGTAATGTTGTTCTTGTTGTTGATGGTCATCATCGATGCTGTTATTTTGCGTTGATTGAGCCGATGAGACAAACAAGGAACTGATATAACATTCTAATCTTTCTAAGAATTTATCATGAGTACGACGATCGTAACTATGTAAGCTTCTTAAAATTTCATCGTGAGTTATTAATTGATGCATCGAATTGTATGATTTATGAGCCGTACCAACACCGAAACTACCACCATTAGATGAATTGTTTAAGTGACGTATTACAATATTTGTAATTCGTTGTAATGCAACGTCTGATATTTCCGAAGTTTCATGAATTAAAAAATCACTAACGTCCTGAATTATAGTTCGAAGTAGACCTTCATCAATAGATGTATGCAAATCGGGACCGCACTGTAACAAAAATAGATTTCATAGATTAACTTTGACAATATTCATAGACTTTCGTCCATTCCAGTCATAATTTATAAAAAAAAAAAGATCTTACAACAGGTGTACTCTCAGCTGACGTATATTCAACACTGGTCGATGTTTGATTATAGCGATTATCGCTGGATTGAGTAGAATCATGTTGTGGATTTTCAACGTCATTCTAGAGAAACCAAAATTTTAATCAATTTATTGAAACTAAAAAATAAAACTTAAAATTTATTTAATTTTACCTGTACCGTAGACGTTGAAAGTTCTTCTTGCATAACAATTGGTGTTGGTTCACAATATTGACTATAGAGCTCTTGGAATGCTTGCATCAGACGTTTTCGTAATGGATCCGAAGTTGATATTAATTGTAATTCACGAAATAAATTTATTAAAAAATGTGGCCGTGATTCATTTGCAGCTATTAACGCTGAAACTTCTAAATATACATTTTCTTTGAGATCATCGAATAATTTTGCAGATGATTTAGAATCTTGTCGTAAACCAACTGTACTTGCTAAATTTAAATCTAGCTGTTGTACACCAGCACTGTTACTGCTAGAAGCACCCAAATTATTTAGTTCACGTTCACGTATTTGTCGGATACGTTTATTTCCACCCGTTGAACTTTTTTGTAACATTTTCGTAGTCATTTTTGGTTGTTTCAATTCATTTAAATCAAAATTATATGAATTTATGTTATTCATCATGACATGATGATTGCTTTGTGAATTTTGTACAGTTCCAGTTCCATCACTAATTCCACCAGCACCACCAGTACCGCCACACAATAGATATTGATGATTATTAATTGCTGCTGCTGTTGCCATTGCAGATGAGTTTAATGCTGTTACATTTAAATTATTGTAATTTGTATTACTCGTGCCATTCTCAACAATATCATGATGCTGTTGGTAGTGTTGCTGATTAATATTTAACACGTCCGGTGTTACAATTGAGGTATTCTGTTGTTGTTGTTGTAGTTGTTGTTGTTGCTGCTGCTGCTGTTGTTGCTGTTGTTGTTGCTGCTGCTGCTGTTGTTGCTGTTGTTGTTGTTGTTGCTGCTGTTGATTGATTTGATTTCGAAATTGAATGAAATACTTATTATTTCCAATAGCTGGCAAATTATTATGTGTCATTTGTGTTGGTGGTGGATTACGTATATTACCACTATATAATGATGTTGCACTTTGATTTTGATGCGAATGTTGATGATCACGATTATGTGCAGACGAATTACTTATACTGCTACATACATCTTCATTACTTTTACAACTGCTGCTTGATAGTAGATTTTGACGGGAATAACTATTTATGAAAATCAATAAAATTAATTAATAGGTAAAATATTTTATATACCAATGCTTTTTCGAATGCTTGTTAAATGATATATTCATAATAGTGGAGCCGATGAGAATGAGTCACTTTGAGATTCGGTAACAAAATAAACTAAATACATACTAAAACGTGGTACATGGTACACTTGCGATTCATTGTTAGTTGATCTTGATACCAAATACGAAATACCCATTCTCACCGGCTCAAGTGATAATAATTAATAATAATGTTAAATGTTCATTATTAATTATTAAAGAGGCCACTAAATCAATTATTTTCGCAATTAAATAAAACTCATTTCAAACAGATCTAGTATGAAACAATTAAGTTTCATTTTAACCAATCAGTGGGAGGAAAAAAAATTTCAAGGAAAATTTAATATTTTATTAAACTATTTTTAAAAGTTGTATTTAGTCCGAAATTGTTATTTAACAGGTTATCTCTTCACTAAATTTCTATAATTTAATTTGTTCTTGACAAAAAAAAAAAAACAAAATGAAAACGAAAATATTTTATTTTTCCATTTAAACAAAAAGATCAAATTTTAGTTATGCATATTTTAGTTAATTAATAAAAAAAAAACAAAATCCCACAATACTTATATGTTATTTTATTTAGTAATTTTAATTTTAGTGAAAAAAAGGGTGTCGACAAAGGATTTAAATTTAAACATAATGAAAATTCCATGATTTTTTTCGTTTTGTTATGTATTTCCCACTTATTAAAAATAATAATGAAATTATGTTATGATTTTTAAAAAAAATGAAAATTTTGATTTTTTAATTTTTTTAAAATGTGTTTTCCACTATTTAAATCATTTTTGTTCTTTGGGATTTAGTGGTAGGCGTAGAATATAAACCTCACCAATGAACGCAAAAATTTGAAAAAAAAACATTTACCAAAATGAAGTAATGAATGTACCATCAATTGCTTAGTGTAGGTTCTCATGGCTTGTATTTTGGTTGTAGTTTCGTTGTTAGTTAGATGTCAGCCAAAGTCAATCAGAATGCGTGCTTTTCTGGAAACAATGAATTTACAATCGAATAACAAATCAAATAACAAACCATGAGAACCCACACTTAGGCAGCTTATCTTACTCTCAGTAGGTATTTAGAATAAAATATTAGTTTTTTCCTTTGTTTTTTTTTTTTTTGATTTTTTTCTGGAACGTGATAATAAATGCTGTATGGTTTTCTTGGATAATTCGATCTTTGTTTAAATTAAACACAATTAATTACATGGCGTGATTTCTATCCAGCACGATCATCAGACCAAATAATATTACTTAATTCATATATTTTATTTTAACAATTTCTTAACGTTAAGTTATCTTTTGTGTATGTACATGTTTGTTTTAAAAAAAATCGTTTTTATAAGTTTTTAAGTAGGTCTATTACCTCTATCTGTTAAGGGATTATTCATTATAATACACAAGGCGTTTTGACTGAATTATTAGCTTTCTAAAGTCACAGAATCCAGAGAAAAGAAATTAAAACAAATCTTTGTTGTGGTAAGTTTGAAAAGCAATAACTCAGACATGTAAATTCACAAAAGAGATTAGAACCTCTGAACCCAATCAGTACCAGTAGGGAGCCGACTTATAGGAAACCGACATCAAGGAATCCGTTTTTAATACTCTCGAAGTTCTCAGGCAGCCCGCTGAGGTCGTCGCGGTACAACATTTTACAAATCATTCTTTTTTGTACCGCAGTGACCTCAGAGGGATGCCTGAGAACTTAGAGAGTATTAAAGATGGATTCCTTGATGTCAGTTTCCTATAAGTCGGCTTAAGCAGTTTTTTCATTTTTCTAACAAAATTCAAAGATATTTGCAGATAAAGTTATAAAAAGGTCTCTGACTGACAGTTCGCTTACAGTGCGCAGAACGAAACGAAAACTCGTCCGTGAGTAGATCATACCTTGTAGTTATTGTACCATGATGAATACCTATAAAATACCTCTATTTGTAGAGTAAGAAATAGAGGCATTGGATAAGTGTGAAAGAGATATATATGTTAATTTGACATGAGCAAAGAAAAAACGTCTTTTGCGCTTCTTGTTATAGATATTCTCTGGTATAATCAACCAGCGATAATAAATGATATTTGGTTCGTACAATAATATTTTTTCTTGCGAAATTATGGATTTTAAACTATTTTTTCAATTATCCCTGTTTGTCGACACTATGTAAACTGCCGCTATAAGTTAAACAGGCGTATGCCATTGCGAAGATAAAAACCGTATCTGCTCAAAGAAAATATTTCCATGTTTTGATATTTTTAACAAAACATCTATAAAATCAAAAAATGAATTTTTTTTTTTTAGGGGAGATACGGTTTTGAACTTCACAATGGCATTGTCCTATACGTCTTTTTAACTTATAACGTCAATAAATATAGTATTTTACTACACATAAAATACACACTTTATTTGTTAGTCGGGATTATAAATGTTTTGTGAAATGCACACTGCATAAAATTATAATAAAATCATATAATGTTCAGTTAATTAATGAAAAACAAAAGAGAAACAAAAAAGTGAAGTTAGAAAACTATAGCCAAGCTCCCACTTACCGATAATTATAATTTTTCCGAAACAAAGAAGTCATGATTGTGTGTTGTCGTCATGTTTTTCGTTTTATTTTTTTAATTTTTTTTTAAATTTTTATTTCGCACATTGTCTATTGTGATTGGTGCTTAGGGGATGGATTGGTGGAAGAAGGATTTTTATGAATAGCTTCTAAGTAAGTTTAATAAAAAAAAAGAGTAAATAAATAGGATTTAATATAGTTTGGAAAGAGGTGGTGGGTGCATAGGTTACATTTACTGGGTTAATATTTGGTTATATATATTAATTTGAATTGCTTTTAAATTACCTTCTAAAATTATCCCAATAATTGTTAGCACGATTACCAGGAGGAACTTGATTATTTAAAGCTGGTGGCGGTGGTACAGTTGGAGTTGGACTAAAAGCTCTACTACTGTTAGTTGTATTTGCCGATATATTACTAGTAACTGATGTAGTTGTAGCAACAGCAGCAGCATTCGTTAAATTTTGTTGATGCAAATTGTTAATGTTTGCATTATTGGTAGCGGCAGTGTTATTATTATGATGAATGAATATTGGCGGGGACTGTTGACATTGAGCGGATGCAGTATTAAGAAGTGGTGAATTTGGATCGTTATTTAGTAAAACGGACGATGATTCAGGATTGGATAAATTTTGAGGATTTAGAAAATTATTAGAGAATTGTGGTTCCGTTTCATAAAATGATGGTGCAATTGAGCGACCATTTAATATTGTATTATGCCGTAGTAATCGAACATTAACACCTTGTGAATTGCGATAAAGAGGAGGATTTTGACCAGGATTTGTGTATTGACGAAACGGTGATGTTGGATTTTGTTGTTGTGAATAACTTTGATAATTTGGTTGTTCAGATTGAGCGCGTGGTAAAAATGGTGATTGATTTGTGCATACAACATTTGGTGGTACTGATTCAGCTCGTACTGTTTGACTAGCATCAACATTTCCAGAATTGGTTGTATTTAAAATTCTTTCTTGTATCTAAAATTGTAAAATATATTTATGTTACCATTTAAATTTTGTTGTAAAATACTATGTAAATATCATACCAGTAAAACAGCACTATTGAGATTATTAATTTCTCGTTGTTGATCCCACAATAATTGATTACATTGACTCATTGAATTGATGAGCATTTGTTGTGTTTGTATAAATTGTTGTAATAGCATTGGATCGCTTGTGCTGCCAGGTGGTGGTGGTACTGGTGCAATCTGTGGCATATACATTGATCGACAATAGTTATGTTCCCCTCCATGATGATGATAATGGCAATGAGGACTTTGTGGTGGTCCCATATTGTAGCCTTGATGATTGTAAAACACATTATTATGCCAATACCATGGAGAGTGATGATCATGTTGATTTTCAAATGCCTGATTTGGTTGATTATTGATCGAGGAAATACGTGATGTTTCTTGTGATGATTTACGCCAGGGTCCTACTTTTAGAAAAATAAAAGCATTATCTTTAGAGAACAAAAATAAACTCGAAATAAAATTACTTACCACCTTCTCGACCACCAATATTTCGCATAGGTGGAGGAACACTAAAACCTCTTGAACTACCTGACTGTAAACTTCCAGCTTCTACAGACATATTCAGTACGTCTGCAGCTCCAGAGTCCGCTGAGTCTTTTCCTTGATTACAGTTTGGCGGTGTTGGCTTTATACACAATGATTCAGATAAATGTCCACCTTGACCGGAACGTATGGATGACGTTGATGAAATATTTTGATTACGTTGCCAATTTTCGGTTGGATAAAACAAAGTATCAACGGATACAGGCGCATCTTTTTTTACTCTTCTGCCATCGGTTGTGTCCAATTTATCAACCATATTTTGAAATTCTTTTTTTCTCACTTCATATTCTGCTTCTAATTCTTGACCTTTTTGATTAACCAAACTAGCAGTACCTGATACATGCTGTTGCTGTTGCTGTTGCTCTTGTTTGATATTCTTCTCAGCATTAGAGCCATCGTAGTCACGGCGACGTACCATTTCACTTTTAATATCTTTTAAACGTTCACGTTCTGCCGCTAATGACACTGCTTGCTGCCGTAGATCATTTGTCATACTATGCAATGCACAGACACGTTCTACCATTTGCTGTTCTTCATCGTCACGTTGTGGATGTTCATTTTTATTTAGAACAATACTATTATTAGTGTTCGTTGGCTTAACATTATAATTAACAGCCTCATCCGGTTCGCAATCACCATTTTTAATTTCAATTAATTTAACGGTGTCCATCATGTCTTGCAAACGTTTTAATTGACTCTTCATAGCATTAATTTCGGCAATTTTTACATGTAAAATATCATCATTTTCAGCATTACCAGCTTCATCATCATCATCATCCTCTTCCGGTTCAACATCATCAGATTGTGGAGGTGTTGCTTGGTGTTCAATTGTTACACCAGATAAATGATTATCATTAACATTTTTTATAATTGGTGCAGCGGCAACATAACGTTGTTGTTGATGTGTTTGATGTTGTTGTGTAGATGGTACTACTGGCATTTGTCCATTAACTCTAGCTGCATTTTGTAACATTTCAATAGGTACAATTCGTTCGTATTCGATCGGTACATTGCGCGTCGATGGTTGTTGTTCATCTCTAGTACGAAAATTACTATCAGCCTGTGTATTCAATGTTTGCAGTTCATTTACTAAATTAGCCATTTGTTGTTTTTTATTTTTTAATTCGGTCAATTTATTTTGTAAAAGAATTTGTTCTTCAATCACTTCCGATTTGTCTTCACCCAGCGATGCCGCCAACTCATTTTGGTTATGTATGAAATCGGTTAAGCTTTTCATGCGATTCATTAAAGTGGCGACATCATTTTGTACATCATCAACATTATCATAATCAGGCATACCATTTTGATTACCAACAAAACTCATTGGACCATGTTGTGCACGTATTTGTTCCATTTCATATAGTTGATGTTTGGCTGCCTGTTGTAGACGTAATAGTTGCTGCTGTTGTTCCTAAAATTTAATATCGATTTGAATTAGTTCAAAAATATTTCAAATATATGCTGCTGTGAAAAATAACTCAAATATACTTACTTTAATATGTACCATATTACGATTCGATGATTCTAACTTATTTTGGAGTTCCTCATAAGTTGGTGTATTTGGTGCAGTTGTATGCAGACTGGAAACTGATTGCGGACGCGGTCCATTTGGCTGAAAAATATTTATTGATAAATGCTTTAAGTAAACGATTATAATTATGATAATTAATAATTAATATTTAAAAATGCTGTTAAGAATTGAAATGTCATAGCTGGTGTATTAAGGACTACACAACCATAATTCTTAACTGTTCATTTTACTTCATTTAGGAAAAAATTTAAGATTTTATTCTGATTTTGATGGTCAATAAACCAAAAGACACAGTTTTTTTTTTCACACTTCAAACTAAATATTTGTTGCTTTCAAACTATTTCGTTTTTGAGTCGAGAAAAAAATTAGAAAATCTATTATTTTTTTATCTTTCTCAAGATTTGAGGGGATGGATCGCAACCAAAACATATATATTTTCACAAATACAAGATTCTGCGTCTATTAGTATGCCAATTACCAATATTCGACCATTGATTCCTGAGAAATAACGGAATAAACAATTTCTTGTTTCATCACATGTTTTTACCAAAAGATGCACAATCTTTTACTTGATAATAAAAACATAACTGGAATTAAGTGAACGAATACTCGTTATATATATAATATATATCGTTTCAAAAAAAAAGAGATATCGTTATTCTAAAAAATAAAAAACTAGAAGTGTTAATCAGAATTCTTTGCTTTATGGATGAGCTAAATTGTGGAATAGATTGCCTAATGAATTTAAAGCAATGTCCACAAAAAGTGCTATAAATTCATTTAAGTTGAAGATTTCATATGAACTTTTTCATTCATAATCATGGTTTCTATTGAATGATCCGTTTGTCGGTCAGCAAAAAGAAAAAGAGTCTTCTTTTCCTATTCACATAACATATTTTCTCTTTGTATGCATTGAATAAATAAATAAATAGATAAATAAATATTTTGAAGAGAATAAAATTCTGCATCTTTTGGCAGTTCGATTTCCTTAGTTGTGAGACACACAAGTAAATATAGCAGCTACAAAGCAAGTCACTTTTCAATTAAAAATTGTTAGCTTTTATTAACACACAAAATATAAAACTGTTATTGGCTTATATTTGAACACTAAAAAAAAAGTTATATGTAAGTACAGCAGACACAAAAATTGGATGGTAAAAGATAAACTCTTCACTTCACTTCAGTATATGTTGTATGTTCTTTCTCCCTTTGACACATGTAAAAAATTACCATCACCAATCCAATTTTTGAGTCTACTGTTATGGCAACAATTCCATGCAGGTGACATTTCGTAAATTGAAAATATATTAATATAATTAATAAAAAAAATAGTTCTGTAATTTTTTTGACTGGAGAACACACAAACATTTTACCATCATAAATTATAAAAGGCACAAAAATCGCACAATTATATGTTGCTTTATAGATTCACCTCATTAATTAAGCTTGGTACACTATCCAAACTATTTGAATTTATCAAATTGCCATCAGGTTCTCGATCACCAACAAGTGTATCTTCCGACAGACTATTACTGTTACTAACTGGTGTTGCAATTACCATATTGTCGTTTTGTATATGTTTGTTGATAGCTAATTGATGATTTGTTGCGGTGGTAAATTTTGACGAAAGTCTCAGCAATTTCTGTTCGCTATCTTTTAAATTTACTAAATTTTTGTACAAAATTTCGACTTCTTTTTCATCAACTGCCTCAGATGACTATTTTTTTTTTATTTTTATGTTTTTTTTTATTATTATTAAAAAAATATTAAGAAATAATTAAAAAGGGGACAGCAGAAAAATCGTAAATTAAACTTAAATCATGATTTTATTTCGTACGTTTTTGTAAATAAACTTATTAACGCTTGCCTTTAATTCGATAATATAACCAAATTAACAATAATTGAAAATTTTCCAGATGCTGTTATTATGACGTAAATGTTAATGCGTCAATTTTACGTCGTTACGTTGTTAAAAAAACACATTACTACTCATTTGACCACAACCCAGTGAATAAAGAACATTCTGTGACGAAAATAATCATGAATCAAGAATGTAAATGTTGTGTATTAGCTTTTATCGTAAGAAGATTTTCTTTTTATACTACAAAACAGCAAACACCACATACGAACGAATTCAAATTGAAAAATTTATAAAAATAAAAAAAAAAATATATTTTAATTCTTTTGAATCATATAGAATTCAATCGATCTGCTGCTGTGTCGCCGAACCTAAAACCGTTTTTTTTTTTTTTTTGTTTTTTTGTTTTATTTACAATTATTTTACGCGCATTTCATTTGAGACACACGCATATAAATATGTCGAACGAAAGTGCGATGATCACCGTTGACCGTAAAAACTATTGAAAAAATAAAACTTAAAAATAACTGGTAATGACTCACCTTATCAGTATGAATTGAATTTATTAATGTCGATGTAATACGAATACAATCTTGAATTTGATTTAATCTTTCACCAACATTTAATGCTGAATTTGCTCCGCCACCACTAGTAGTACCACCACTTTGATGTAATAAATTTACTGTATTAGTTGTATGTTGTTGCGGTGCACCGTCTGGTACTCGCATAGATAATAGAGCAGCTGTTTCAGCAGCAGCCACAAAATCAGGTGATTGATTTGTTCGACGAAGATTATTGTTTTGTAATAGATGATTATGATGTGATTGCTGTTGTTGTTGTTGTTGTTGTTGTTGCTGTTGACCGGTTATACTAATATTACTACTGTTATGATGTAGAAGTTGTTCGTTTAAATGATTTTGTTGTTGATGATGTAAAGAGGAATTGGGTGTAGTTGGTATTACAACACCGATAGCTGCATTTGATCCAATTTGATTATTTTGTCCTGTGCCACCTAATGAATGCGAATCATTCATATCCTCATGTAAGAAATTTCGACGTGGTATTGGTCGGACGGGCCAACAAGACCTTGTATTTTCAGGCAGAGCAAAATTTTCTAAAATAATGAAGAGAACAAAAGAAATGAAAAATATGAATAATGATGATTACGGAAATGTGCGTTAAAAATATTTTATGAATTGAAATTAAATTAACTTACCCAATTCAAAGCAAGTACCTTCACCAGGTGTTCGATTATTATCTGGCTTGGAAGCGCGTTGAGCCACAGATGCAAAAAAATCCTTTAGAATTAGGTAGCCAAAATACAGTTAGATAGAAATATATATTTTATTTATTTAAGATAATGTTTAAAACAGTGACCACATATTTACACAAAAAAAAAAAAAAAATTGAAAAAAGAAAATAAGATCAAAAATTATGAAAATTATTATAATGAAATTGTTTGAAAAAGGCTATTTTTAAAGTGAGCAAATGAATTCTTTTGCAATTAGGCGGTGTTTGTGAAAATGATCACGACACGATGCAGTGCTGACGACGATTAATATTAGATAAAAAATTGAAAACGGTCTGACCGAGGATATCATATTATATATATGCAATAGCTTTTCTTTTTTAATGTAAATCGGAACTATTTTTAGATTGGCGATTTACAAATCGCAAATTGTCGGGAAAGTTTTTCCAATTTTCACATTGTTTTAATTCGAATGAGAAACTTTTTTTTTCTGTTTTTATATTTACATTTAAATGTTGCTGTAAATCACGTCTTGTAGGTGCAACCATTTCTTGTGGAACCGAGTTTTTTCTCGATGCTTTTGCTTTCGGAACAGTTCCAGTTGGTCGCTTATTTGAACCGGGTGACATTTTTCTTCTGATGATAACTGAAACAAATAAATTATCAGAAATCATTTTGTAAAATTTGCGTTAAACATATTTTCTTTTTTGTTCTCGATTGATTTAGAAATTAAGAAAGGCAACACCAAAAACAAAATCTTTATATATTTTCATTATGGCGGCGAATAAATTTACCATCCAGTCGATTGATTTGTTAAACGTATTCAATTTCGTATTTACATCAAAAATCGAATAAAATAAATGTTTACCTTTTAATTTGTTGTGTTCAATAATATGAATTATTTATTTTATTGTTTTGCAATTCTATGGCAAACGTTTATATTTATTGGTTTAGGATATGGGTTGGTTGAGTTTGCCGAATTTTTTTTGTTACACATCAAAAACTATGTACTTATACATAGTAATTTGATTAATGACAACAGGCTAGCCAATATAACAACCGAAAAGTTTTCTGTTGTGTTTTTTTTTTTTTTATCTATTTTGTGTTTTGACGTTTCTTATTTTAATGTCTGGCCGCTTACCTCTGACACAACACAAATGTCAATTTTAATAATATTTTTTACTAAAATTATGTTTGTTTACATTAAGTACTTATAAGGTCATCAGTATCAAGAAAATAAGATGCTGTTAACCAATTTAACAAAGTTCTATAATTTCATATAAGGCTATCTTCCATTTAATTGATTATTATTCAAATACTTATGAATAAACATTTAAGAGATGCTTGATGAGGCATTTGTAGTATATTTTCTTTGAAAACAGAATACACAAACATCAAGAAACATAAAACCATTGATCTAAAACATTTTCACCAATAAAAATCCATATATAAGGGCATTAAAAATGGTGTGCAGATAAAAAAAAAACTAAGTGGAATAAATCTGAATGTGCGACCCATAATATGATGTATTTCGTAACAAATATTTAGATCATATTAATACACACACACACAACTAGAGAATTCCAGATTTGAGTTGATGATGATTTCGTGTCCAAATTAATAAGAGGTAATTTTATATTAGGTGTGTTTTTCTATTTATCTGAATACTGTGAGTATTCACATAATTCGTCTCTTCCATTCGTTTAGAATTTCTAATAAATTGATGATCTTTAATCTGTGATGTAAGGGATAGTTGGCCGAATAGTTATAGACAATTGCTTGTAACTTAATGGTTAGCCAACAGACAATATCCGACATTTCGTTTAAGCGCTTCGGCGCCGAAAAGTAAACAACTGCAGCTAAACGAAATATCAGATCACAAGAATTGATCTTATTTTATCCACTTTTCAGAAGAAATATCGCCTGATATTTTCCATTAGCTAACCATAAAGTTATGAAACGTTGTCCCTCTATTCAGCCAAATATCGGTTATATCACTACTTTACATTATTCAGATACATATATAGAAAACGCCTGTTCTTAGGTAGAACTTTTGTGATTTAATTCTTTTATTTTAATATTTAGGATAACCGCAACCAGTGCAGAAACGAATAATCGAAAGTAACGAAGCTATATCACATTATAACCATACACTTTTTAATTGTAATAAGAATCGAAAGCAAATCGGAATTTAAAGCTCTTTTCGAACATTACTATTGAAGCAAATTACGGAGAAGTTGAACATTTTTATATTCATTTAAATATGGCAAGTGAAAATTTATTTTATTACAAAATTTAGCCTTGAATGCTGTTTATTTTATATAATTACTATTATTTGACGCGTTCTTCAAAGAAGAAATTCAAGAAGACAAATAGTTGCGATAAGTTATTCCACAAATAATGAAGAAGTTACTTTCATATTTTTGAATTATGGATTATGTATAATAGGGTGGTTCGTTTTTTGTATGGGAGTTCCAAAAGGTTAAAAATTTCTAGCTCCAAAAGCATTTTTAGATGTGATGTGACTGGACCTAAAACGACTATTTTTAATGTTAAGGTCCGAACAAATATTTATCTCAATATTTAGAAGATTTACCGGATTGATTTCTATAGTTTCGGAACTTAATCCTGAGAATAACAAAAAAAAAATATTAAAGTTTTGTAAACCCATTCAAAAGTTACGGGACTTAAAAGATGTAAAAAGATAAACTTTTGAAAAAATCATCGATTT